>PISX010030852.1:0-18147 GCA_004024625.1 Mellivora capensis
CAAGTGTAAATTGGTTATTTTTCATTTTTGCCAAATTGGGTAGGTGGTAAAAGGCAAAATGCTAGATAATACCTAAAATGCTACATGGATATTATAAATATAGATATTAGGGGCACCTAACTGGCCCAGTCAGTAGACCATGTGACTCTTGATCTCTAGATTGTGAGTTCAAGCTCCACGTTGGGTGTAGAGAGTACTTAAAATCTTTAAATAAAGAAAACCCCATACATATATGTGTGTGTGTATATATATGTATGTGTTTATACATATTATATTTATTAAAGAAAATTTTAAATTTTCAAATAAGATGTAACTTATTCTAGCAGAGTGAATTAAGAGGATATGTCCTTTGTGCATAGACAAATACGTTAATTTTCTCTTTTTGAGATGTTGCTTCTTTTTAATTTTATGCTCTGTTAACTGGTATTGTGAAATTTATTAGATTTTCCAGTTGTCTTAACTATATTACTTCTGAGAATATTAATGAATTAGGGGAGTGTCTCTAAAATTAGTGCATAACAAATACGACTTTTTCTTCATTCTGACTTATACCTATAGATTTGGCAGTTCTTGGGCTTATTATATACTACTTTGCAATGTCAGCTGCTTTTGTTAGATAAAGTTATTTTTTGTTAGAATGACTTGTTATTTGTAATATAATTTTGATGTAATACAATGTACAGGTACTTTAAAATAGCTACTTTGCTTTTTAAAAGTCTAAATAGAATACAAGAACAATATATAGAAGTTGAATGTATCTCTATACATTAGTAATGAAACATCTAAAAAGGAAATTAAGGCATGTATTCTATTTATACTAGCATGAAAAAGAATCATTTAGGAACAAATTTAGTAGAAGTAGGACTTGTACACTGAAAACTCTCTTGAAAGAGACTAAAGAAGATCTAAATAAATGGAAAGATACCCATTGTTCATGGATCAGAAAATAATATTAAGGTGACAGTACTATCCAAATTAGTCTACAGATTCAGTTCAGTGCCTGTCAGAATAGTAGCAAGTGGTTGCAGAAGTTGACTGGTGGCTAAGATACAGAGAGAAATGAAGAGGACCCAGAATAGCCAAAATAATCTTGAAAACGAAGCACACTGTTGGGAGACACACTACCTGATTTCAACTTAGAGTAAAGCTGCAGTAATGAAGACAGTGTGGTTCTAGCATAAAGGTAAGCATTACAGATCAGTGGAATAGCATTGAGAGTCCAGAAATAAACCCTTACATTCTGATCAGCTGAGTTTTGATAAATACCAAGCACTCTTATTATGGTATTCTATTTACCTTTTTCTCTTTTTCAACTTCCTTCCATTACTTAAATCAGCAGGTACTTAGAGCTGAATATATAGGATTAGGGTGAATTCTGAGGTGTATTTATTCACATCCATCTGGCCTAACAGTTGGCTTGCTACTATAGGACTAGTAACCTAAGAGAATGCCATTTTTTAACAGCAGTTAATGAAGAATGAATATGTACATGAACTGTATATATTTATAATTCAGTATCAGTGTTGGTGGTGGTGGTGGCTAGATCGTAGTAAAAAAAAAATTTTTGCTTTTTAATAATTATATAACAGGGGACGCCTGGGGGGCTTAGTCGGTTAAGCAGCTGCCTTCAACCCAGGTCATGATCTCGGGGTCCTGGCATCGGGCCCTACATTGGCTTTCCTGCTCAGCGGAGAGCCTGCTTCTCCCTCTCCCTCTACCTGCCACTCTGCCTGCTTGTGCTCTGTCTCTGTCAAGTAAGCGAATAGAATCTTCAAAAAAAAAAAAAATTATATAACAAAAGAAAATTAATTAGGTACAAAATCCAGGTTACTTCAGTTTTTTCAGTCTGTAATATCAAACTGCCAGCATATCATCATGAAGATATGTGAGAAATATTATCTGTCACACATGAAGAAACAATAATAGCTGTATTATTTCTGAACTTTGAATTACATTTTTTATTTTATTTATTTATTTTTTTAAAAGATTTTTAAATTTTATTTGTCAGAGAGAGAGAGCGAGAGCGAGCACAGGCAGACAGTGGCAGGCAGAGGCAGAGGGAGAAGCAGGCTCCCCGCCGAGCAAGGAGCCTGATGTGGGACTCGATCCCAGTACGCTAGGATCATGACCTGAGCCAAAGGCAGCCACTCAACCAACTGAGCCACCCAGGCGTCCCTGAATTACACTTTTTAAAAAGTGTCTTCTTTTGGGGCGCCTGGGTGGCTCATTTGTTAAATGTCTGCCTTCGGCTCTGGTTGTGATCCCCCTGGGATCGAGCCCTGCTTCGGGCTCCATGCTTGGCGGGAAGTCTGCTTCTTCCTCTCTCACTCCCCCTGCCTATGTTCCCTGTCTCACTGTGTCTCTGTCAAATAAATAAATAAAAAATCATTTTTTTAAGATTTTATTTATTTACTTGACATAGAGAGAGATCACAAGTAGGCAGAGAGGCAGGCAGAGAGAGAGAGGGAAGCAGGCTCCCTGCTGAGCAGAGAGCCCGATGCTGGGCTCTATCCCAGGACCCTGGGATCACGACGTGGGCCGAAGGCAGAGGCTTTAACCCACTGAGCCACCCAGGCGCCCCTAAATAAATAAAATCTTAAAAAAATAAATAAAGCCCCTTCTTTGATTAAAAAAAAATCTTCCTTGGTTCACCTACTTTAATTGTAGCCTTAGCAAGTTTTTAGTGAACAAAAATTGGCTCTAAAGCTTTGAAAGAATGATAGTGCACTAATACTGTAAACCACAACCCTCTGGAACTATAGAGGTGGGGGACTTGGGCCAAGGCTATGAAGTACCTGAAATTGTGCTCCAGATTTTGTGTATATCCAGTTTGGTGTAAGGGTATGGGCAAAGGATCCATGATTTTCATTACGTCCTCGAATGAATTGAAACAATTCCCCAAAGATGAAGGATTACTTAATCTTTAAAAGACAATAAAGCTGTTGAGAACTTCCATTTCTGGACATTACAGAGTAAAAGATACCAGACTAACCTTCTGGCTATAAACTGCTAGAAAGCTGGACAAAACATAAGAAACAACTGCTTTTAAATATTTGGTAACAGCTGGGGAAGAACTGCGATCCTTAAGAAAAGGAAAACAAAGAAATTGAACCTGGCGATCACCCTGGCTTTCTGTCTGAAACTAGATTCCAGTGCAGGATCTAAGCAGCGCAAGGCAGTCTTGTTGGTCCAAGGAGATAGAAATCAGAATAGAGAGAGACTGGAGAGGCTGGAATTTGCAGGATTGTTTATCGTAGAAGATGGAGTTATGGGGGCGCCTGGCAGGCTCAGTCGTAGAGTATGCAACTCTTGATCTCAGGGTCATGAGTTCAAGCCACACTTTGAGTGTGGCGCCTACTTAAGAAATTTTCTTGTAAAAATAAAAAGAAGATGGGGATATATAGACAGTAAGATCCAGAAAGGAGTCTCTTTGAATCTTTACCTGTATACTAAGATGTGTGGGACTCCATCGGATTGGTAGAAAACAACTGTTAGGGGAAGAGCAGCTAACAGATAGCTGGTAGAAGTATTGAGAGTTAAAAGGGGTTGGGAGACATTCGAGTTCCGACCACCCTGAACTGAGAGATCTTACTAACTATGATGGCTATTTGGGGGAGACCCCAGAAATGGTACTTATTAGGAGTAGGGCTAAAGTAATTCTGGAGCAAAGGCTGCTCTCGCCCCACCTTAAAACTGTACTGAAACGGGCGCCTGGGTGGCTCAGTCAGTTAAGGGTTTTCCTTTGGTGCAGGTCATGATCCTGGAGATCTGGGATCGATCCCGTGTTGGACTCCTTGCTTGGTGGTGAGTCTGCTTCTTCCTCTGCCCCTCGCCCTGCTTGAGGGTTCTCTCTCACTGTCTCTCTCACTCTCAAATAAATAAATAAAATCTTAAAAACAACAGCAGTTGTGCTCAAAAGCGGCTCTCCAAAGGTTTAAGCTGATTCTCTACTAATTTAGTTACCCATCTGAATAAAACTCAGCATTTAAAAATTTATATATTAGGGATGTCTTGGTGGCTTATTCAGTTAAATGTCTGCCTTTGACTCAGGTCTTGATCCCAGAGTCCTGGGATTGAGTCCGCATCCAGGTCCCTGCTCAGCCGGGAGCCTGCTTCTGCTTGCCTCTGCCCCTGCTCCTGCTCGCTTTCTTAAATAAGTAAAATCTTAAAAAAAAAATAAAAAAGAAAAAGTCTATACATTAACAAAACAAATAAGATGCTCAGCACCTAATCTGAAATTATTAGACATATGAAGAAAAGAGAAAATGTAATCTTTAACTAGGAGAAAAATCAGTTGATGGAAATGGACCCAGAAATGACAGAGATGATAGATTTAAAAGACAGAGATATGTTGAAACAGTTAAAGGAAAGCATGAACAGGGAAAAAAAAATTAGTAAGATGTAAAACAGACCCACTGGAACTTCTAGAACTGAAAAATACAGTTTCTGAAATGAAAAATCCAGTCTTTGGGCTTAACAGCAGATTAGATATGCAGAAGAAAAGATCAGTGATAAGGTAATAGAAACTGTCCAAAATGAAGCACAAGGGGGAAAAGGCTGGGGAAAAAAAAGAGAGAGCCTCAGTGATGTGTGGGACATTATCAGATAGTCTAAGACATTTGCATTTGGAATTCGGGAGGGGCCAAAGTATTTGAAGAAATAATAGCTGAAAAATTTCCGGATATGATGAAAGCTGTAATCCCTTAGACATAATGAACCTAGATAGGATAAACAAAAAGAGTCACACCAAGGCACATCCTAATCCAGTTGCTGAAAACCAGTTACTAAGAGAAATTTATGAGAAGCTGGAGGAAAGAAAGACCATATTATATAAACAGAGGGTATCAGCTGTTGTTGACTTTTCAGGAATAATAATGTAAGCCATCAAATGAACCTCACTTTTTTACAATTGAATAACATAACTACACTGAGGAGGAAGAACAGGATAATCAAAGTAACTTTAGAAAAGAGTATTTTGTGGGGCGCCTGGGTGGCTTAGTTGGTTGTGTCCAGCTCTTGATTTTGGTTCAAGTCATAATCTCAGGATGGTGAGATTGAGCTCCTCCTCAGGCTCTGCTCTCAGTGTGAAGCCTGCTTAAGATTCTCTCTCGTCCCCTCTTCCTCTCCGCCCCCCCTCAGAACAAAACAAAAAACCACGGTATTTTGACTAGATACTAGATACACTGTAAGACTAAAGATAAAAAGAACTATATACAAATACTCTAGTTAGTAAATCTGCCCTTTCTCATAAGGGTATGGGTTAGTATGAAACTGCTTTGTGTATAAACTATGTATATACTGGGATTGAATATATAAGTAAACATATTTTAGATAATGATAGCCAGGTACCTAATTGTTAAATGAAGAGTTTACAAGTAAGGAAAGGAAAAAGACTAGAATGAACTTTCTGGTGTTGAGTGGGAGGTGTCAGAGGTATCAGTATTAACTCATGGTTGTATATAAGTCATACGTACAGATAGTTACGGAAATGTAGATGTATGTGTGTGCATGGGTTATTTTACATAAATATATTTCCTTGCTCTCTTCTCTGGAAATGCTTAGAAGTAGTGACATCCCTGTAGCAATGAGCATACCTTGTGCTTAGATCTTGGACTCTATAATTCTTCAGTAAGAGGAACCAGGGCTCTTTGAACAAAGAGCTGGGATGGGACATTAGAAGATGATCTTAGGACATCTTTGGTGCCAGAAAACAAAGAAGTGCTAGAAGAGGGTGGGACATGTCAAAAGGACCTAGGAGCCAACCTGAAAGAGCTTCTAATGACCAAAGCTGGAATCAAATAATTACAGTATTGCATTATAAGCAGAATAAAATATCTATGAGTCCATATTGGCAATAATAAATAATGGAATTCCAGGGATGCCTGGGTGGCTCAGTTGGTTAAGCGGCTGCCTTCGGCTCAGGTCATGATCCCAGCGTCCTGGGATCGAGTCCCACATCCCACATCGGGCTCCTTGCTCGGCAGGGAGCCTGCTTCTTCCTCTGCCTCTGCCTGCCACTCTGTCTGCCTGTGCTCGCTCGTTCTCTCCCTCTCTCTGACAAATAAATAAATTAAAAAAAAAAAACACCTAATAAATAAATAAATAAATAATGGAATTCCAGCTTTTAAGTGTAAAGCAGTGACTGAAACATAACGTCACCGTCAGGCAAATTTTATAGCAACAGTTGTCACAGGAACAAATTGATAATGGAAGGTAGAATCAGTGGATGAGGGTATGATTAGAAACATATTTGCATGGTCTTAAAGTATTTTCTCCAAAAACCTTATAGTTTCAAAGGGAAAAACAGTGAATTTGTAGTGGAGAGAAACCGTAGATAACCACCATAACCAGGTTATCAAGGTTAATGTCACAGCAGTAAAACATTTGCAGTGTATACTCCCTGATAATGAGCTAAGAAAGGCAAAACATTTTGTCTGTGGCGTTCTACCAAAAACTGTGAAGCTTTACTCCAAATATGAGAAGACCTCAGACAAACCCAAAAGGGAGGAAGATTCTACAAAATACCTGACTAGTATTCTTTAAAACGATCAAGGTCATTCTAGACAAGAACATACTGAGTAACTGTTACAGATTGCAGGAGACTTGTCAACTAAATGCAGTGTGGGAATTAGGTTGGATCCTGAAATAGAAAAAGACATTAGTGAAAAACTGGTAGATTAGGTCTATAGTTAATTGCATTGTACCAGTGTTACTTTCTTGTTTCTGATAAATGGTTACGTAAGTGTTATCATTAGGAGAAGCTGAATGAAAGGTGTATGTGGACTCTGTTTTTGCAACTTTTCTTTAAAATCATTTCATAATAATAATTTTCTTAAATCTACATTTCAAAAAAAAACTACATTTCTACCAAAAGGGGTGTGGAGGCAGTGCAAGCCAAAAGACAATGAAGTAATTTAAAATTCTGAAGGGGGTGTGCCTGGCTGGCTCCATCAGTAGGGCACACAAGACTGTTGATCTCAGGGTTGTTAAGTTCGAGCTTCATGTTGGGTGTAGAGATTATTTAAAAATAAAATATTAAACAAAAAGTTCAAAGGCAGAAAACTATCAAGTTAGAATTTAATCCTAACAAAACTACCTTTCAAAAATGAAGGCAAAATAAAGACATTTTCCAGGCAAAAGCTGAGAGAATTTCTTGCTGACAGTCTTGCACTGTCAAAAATGTTGAGGGCAAGGGTACCTGGGTGGTTCAGTGAGTTAAGCCTCTGCCTTCTGTTCAGGTCATGATCTCAGGGTCCTGGGATCCAGCCCTGCATTGGGCTCTCTGCTTAGCAGGGAGCCTGCTTCCCCCTCTCTCTCTGCCTGCCTCTCTGCCCACTTCTGATCTCTCAGTCAAATCTTAAAAAAAAAAAATTTTTTTTAAGGGCGCCTGGGTGGCTCAGTCATTGAGTATTTGCCTTTGGCTCAGTCATGATTGCTGGGTCCTGGGATTAGGCCCTGCATTGGGCTCCCTGCTCAGCGGGAAGCCTGCTTCTCCCTCTCCCACTCCCCCTGCTTATGTGTTCTCTCTATCACTGTGTCTCTCTGTGTCGAATAAATAAATAAAATTTTAAAAAAAATTAAAGGAAGTTTTGTAGGCTGAAGAAAGTCATTCTAGGTGGAAACTCAGATATACATAGAGGAATGAAGAGGATAAGAAAAGGTACATGTGGGAAAATATAAAATACTTTTTTCTTAGATTTAAATTTATTTCAAAGACAATCGACAAGTAAAATACAGAAGTACAAGTAGAGGTAAAAGTGAAAAAAATAAAGCCCAATAATGGGAGGCTAAAAGTGGGAGTTTACTGCTGTAAGGTTCTTATATTAATATGAGAAATGATATAATGCTGTTTGAAGGTGAATTGTGCTAAATTAAAAATGTATATTATAAACTCTAGTGCAACCACTAAAAATATATTAGGACCATCTAATTTACTAATTATAACAAAAGTTCAGGTGGCTGTATTAACATTAGACAAAGTAGATTTCAGAGCAAAGGATATAGTTCCAGGAATAAAAGAACTTTTTTGTAATGATAAAGGTATCTGTTTATCATATTTATATGCCTAATGACGGGGTTTCAAAATACTTGAAGCAGAAATAAACAGAAGTGGAAGGAGAAGTAGAAATCTACAGTTATATAGTTATATATTCAACATTCCTCTGTAGCGATTGATAGAATAAATAGACCTATATTAAAGAAATAGAATCTTAATTTGTGTTTTTCTGAAAGAGACTTTAAGGCCCAGATAGCTTCACTGCTGAGTTTTATCAAATGTTTAAGGAGAAAAATTCTGTTTTAGTAAATGGAGGAAGATGGCACACTTTTCATATAATTTATTGGACCAGCCTTATCCTCGATACTAAAACCAAAGATATCGGAGCGCTTGGGTGGTTTGGTGGGTTAAGCCTCTGCCTTCGACTCAGGTCATAATCTCAGGTTCCTGGGATCGAGCCCCACAATCGGCTCTCTGCTCAGCGGGGAACCTGCTTCCCCCTCTCTCTCTCCTGCCTCTCTGCCTTCTTGTGATCTCTTTGTCAAATAAATAAAATCTAAAAAAAACAACAACAAAGATATCTCTAATGGACATTGACATGTCCTTCATGAACATATACGTAAGAGTCCTTATCTAAATAACTGCAGAGCAATTCTGGGAACTTATAAAAAGAATAATACATCATGACCAAGTAGACTTTATTTCCAGAATCCAATGTTGATTTCACATTCAAAATCAGTTTTAATTAGCTGACTTAATGGGATAAAGAAGAAAAGTCATAATCATCTTAATAGTTATAGAAAAAGCATTTGACAGAATGCAACCTTATTTGCATCATGATAGCTCAGCAAACTAGGAATAGAAGGACATTTCCTCAACCTACTAAATGATGTACAGTTACCATGATACTTTAATGGTGAAGCTTTCAGTCTAAGCTTTCTCTTAAGGATCAAGTACAAAAGAACGTTTTATTAGAGGTCCTAGCTGGTAACAGTAAGGCAAGAGAAAGAAAGAAATCAGAGGTTCAAAAGGAAGTTGATAAAAAAGTGCCATTTATAGACTACCTGATTACGATTACATTGGTAGAAAAATCTAAGCACCATCTCCCTCCCCCCGGAAAAGAGCAGCCAGAATTAGGAAGTGACTGTCGTAAAATTGCAGGATACGGGTCCATATACAAAAATAGAGTAGGGAGAGGGTGATTGGGTTATGGACACTGGGGAGGGTATGTGCTGTGGTGAGCACTGTGAAATGTGTAAGCCTGATGATTCACAGATCTGTACCCCTGGGGCAAATAATACATTATATGTTAATAAAAATAATTTAATAAAAAGGAAAACAAAAAAATAAGTTCTACATTTAGCAACAAACAATTGGACTCTCTTTTTTTTTTTTTTAAGATTTTTTTATTTATTTGTCAGAGAGAGAGAGAGAGAGCGAGAGGGGGAGCGAGCACAGGCAGACAGAGAGGCAGGCAGAGGCAGAGGGAGAAGCAGGCTCTCTGCCGAGCAAGGAGCCCGATGTGGGACTCGATCCCAGGACACTGGGATCATGACCTGAGCCGAAGGCAGCCGCTTAACCAACTGAGCCACCCAGGCGTCCCGCAACAAACAATTGGAAAATGGAACTTTTAAAAGTATTATTATAATAACATCCTAAAAATGAAATAGGAATAATTTAACAAAATAATGTGTAAGACCTAGGCACTGACGACTACAAAATACTGTTGCAAGAACTTAAAGAGGATCCAAAAAACCCGAGAACTTTATCATCTTCATGGTTTAGAAGACTTATATCACTGCTTTCAAACCCTCATCTATGTTTCTTGAACACACCAAGCATATTATTTCAGATCCTTTGCTCTTAAGTGTTTCCTCTGCTTGCACCAGTCTCTTTAGATACTCACTTAGCTTTGTTTGCAGACCTCCTTGAGGTCCTTGCTCAAATGTCTTTCAGTAAAGCATTCCCTGATTTTTTTGTATAAAATAGTTCTCTCCCCATTCCTGTTTATAGCATTTGTGATTACTAACATTAAAAAATTTATTTTAGGGGTGCCTGGGTAGCTCAGTGGGTTAAAGCCTTTGCCTTCAGCTCAGGTCATTATCCCAGGGTCCTGGGATTGAGCCCTACATCAGGTTCTCTGCTTAGTGGGGAGCCTGCTTCCCCCTCTCTCTCTGCCTGCCTCTCTGCCTGCTTGTAATCTCTGGCTGTCAAATAAATAAACAGAATCTTTAAAGAAAAAAAAAATTTATTTTAGGGGCACCTGGGTGGCTCAGTGGGTTAAAGCCTCTGCCTTTGGCTCAGGTCATGATCCCAGGTCCTAGATCAAGCCCCGTATCAGGCTTTCTGCTCATTGGGGAGCCTGCTTCCCCTTCTCTCTCTGCCTACTTATGATCTCTCTCTGTCAAATAAATAAATAAAATCTTTAAAAAAATTTTTAAATTTGGTTAAGCATCTGGCTGGCCCTTGGTTTCGGTTCAGATCGTGATCTCTCAGGGTTTTGAGATTGAGTCCCAGGTCGGACTCTGTATTCAGTGCAGAGTCTGCTTAAGATCCTCTCTCCCGGGGCACCTGGGTGGCTCAGTGGGTTGAGCCTCTGCCTTCAGCTCAGGTCATGATCTCGGGGTCCTGGGATCGAGCCCCGCATTGGGCTCTCTGCTCAGTGGGGAGCCAGCTTCCCTCCATCTCTCTGCCTGCCTCTCTGCCTACTTGTGATCTCTCTCTGTCAAATAAATAAATAAAATCTTAAAAAAAAAAAAAAAAAGATCCTCTCTCCCAACCCCCTCCCGCCCCCTGCCTTGTGAGTGTGTGCATGTGTGGTCTCAAATAAATGAAATAAATCTTTCAAAAATTTTTTAAAAAGATTTTGTTTGAGAGAGAGAAAGTATAAGTTGGAGGGGCAGGGGCAGAGAGAGGGGGGGAAGACAAACTCCTCAGTGAGTATGGAGCCCGACATGGGGCTCAATCCCAGGACCTTGGAATCATGACCTGAGCTGAAGACAGACAGTTAACCAACTTAGCCACCTAGGTATCCCACAAATAAATTTTAAAGCAATTTTAAAAAATTTTATTGTCTGCTCTTTCGGGAGTATAAATTTCCTGTCAGTAATTTTTTAATTCCAGGAACTTCTCCTATCTCATGCATTTCAAAAATTAAAATCAATGAAGTTATATAGCATGCAACAAAATAAAAAATAGATAATTTAATTGGACTTCGTAAAAAGTAAAAGCTTTTGTAACATCAGTGGAATTTAAAGTGAAAAGATAGCCTACAGAATGTAGGTAATAGTTGCAAGTCATATATCTGATGAGGGTCTGGTGCCCAAAATGTAAAAAGAATCCTACAACTCAACAACAGGAAGCTTGATTAAGAAATGGGCAAAGGACATGAATACATATTTCTTCAAAGAAGATATACAGATGGCCAGCAAGCAGATGAATTGATGCTCAACATCATTAGTACTTTGGGAAATGCGAGTCAAAACTACAGTGAGGTACTTCTTAATACCCAAACACTATGATGACTTAAAATTTAAAAAAGAAAAAATAAACATTGGCAAGGATGTAGAAAATTGAACCCTCATGTGTTGCTAGTGGGAATGTAAAATGGTGTGTCTGATGTGGAGAACAGTGGTTCCTCAAGCAGTTAAACATTATGTTTAATTTGACCATATGACCTAGCAATTCTATTCTTTGTATTCCCCAAAGAATTGAAAAAACACATGCTCACATAAATACATGTATGTGTGTGTTCATAGCAGTCCTATTCACAAAAGCCAAAAGGTGGAAACATCCCAAATTTTCATCAAGAAAGAAGTGGAGGGGCACCTGGGTGGCTCAGTGGCTTAAAGCCTCTGCCTTCGGCTCAGGTCATGATCCCAGGGTCCTGGGATCAAGCCCCACATCGGGCTCTCTGTTCAGTAGGGAGCCTGCTTCCTCCTCCTTCTCTGCTTGCCTCTCTGCCTACTTGTGATCTCTGTCTGTCAAACAAATAAATAAAATCTTTTAAAAAAAGAGAGAGAAAGAAGTAGATGTGGCATCTGGGTGGCTCAGTAGGTTGGGTAGCTGCCTTGGGCTTGGGTCATGAGATCAAGTTCTGTGTGGGCTCCCTGTTCAATGGGGAGTCTGCGTCTCCCTCTACCTTCCCCCCAACTCCTGCTTGTTCTCTATCCCTCTCTCTTTTAATAAAAGCTTAAAAAAATAAGCAGATAAACAAATTGTGTATATACATATAAGGGAATTTTCATTCATAAAATAATGAAGTACTGATAAATGCTATAGTGTGGATAGACCTTGAAAACATGCTGAGTAAAAGAAGCTAGAGACAAAAGGTCACATGTTGTGTGCATCTATTTATATAAAATATCCAGAATAGGTATATCTATAGAGACAGAATGCAAACATGTTTCCAGGGAGTCATGGGAGGGGATAATGGAAAGCAACTGCTTCGTGAGTGTGGAATTTCCTTTTGAGGTGGTAAGACATTTTGGAACTAGGTAGAGGTGCTGGTAACACAACATTGAGTGTACTGAATTGTTCATTTTAAAATGGTACATCGTATGTGAATTTTCCTCAATATTAAATAGGTAAATTTAAAAATGGAGTTTACAGGGGCACTTGGGTGGCTCTGTTGGTTAAGCGTCCAACTCTTGATTTTGGCCTAGGTCATGATCTCTGGATTGTGAGATTGAGCCTCGCATCGGGCACCACGCTGGATGTGGAGCCTGCTTAATTAAGATTCTCTCTCTCCTCCCCTCCCCCAACCCCTGCACTCCCGTGTGTTCTCTCTCTCAAACATAATAAAAATACATTTTAAAGATGGAGTTCTGGAACTTAATGTCAGTTAAGGGCCTGTATGGTCTGAAAAAACACATGGAATTAATTTCTGGTTCTGTCACCTGTTCTCTGACCTTGGGTAAAGTTTCCTCTTCTGGAAAGGGGAACCATCTTGCACTGTTGGTGGGAATGCAAACTGGCGCAGCCACTCTGGAGGACAGTATGGAGGTTTCTCAAAACATTAAAAATAACTAACTACACTACAATCCAGCAATTTGCATTACTAGATATTTACCCAAAGGATGCAAAAATACAGATTTGAAGGGGTACCTGCATCCCAATGTTTATGGCAGCATTATTAACAATAGCCAAACTATGGAGAGAGCGAAATGTCCATCAACTGATGAATGGGTAAAGAAGATGTGTGTGTTTGTGTACTTACACACACACAGTGGGATGTTACTCATCCATCAAGAAGAATGAAATCTTGCCATTTGCAGTGACGTGGATAGAGCTAGAGTGTATTATGCTAAGTGAAGTCAGAGAAGGACAAACACAATATGATCTCACTCATATGAAATTTAAGAAAGAAAACAGATGAACATATGGGAAGGGAAAAGCAAAAGAGGGAAACAAACCATCAGAGACTCTTAATGATAGAGAACAAACTGAAGGTTGATGGAGGGAGGGAGGGAGGGAGGGGATCGGCCAGATTGGTGGTGGGTATTAAAGAGGGCAATTGTGATGATCACTGGGTGTTGTATGTAAGTGATGAATCACTGAATTCTACTCCTGAAACCAATATTGCACTGTATGTTAACTAAAGTTTAAATTAAAAAAGTTTCCCTGTAGATAGGCATATTAGTACTTTTGCAGAGGATATTTTTGAATATTAGATGAGATAGTATATGTGAAGTGCTTAGAACACTCAGTAGTTATCCAGTAAATATTAGTGTTACTTCTTTTTTTTTTTCCTCCTGCTATTGGTTTTCATTTTATTTTTCATTTGTAGAATGGAAATAAAAGTATGGGTTAGGATTGTTCTGAGGATTTAGTACATTAATTCACTCAAAGGACTTAAAACAGTGCCAAGCACATAGTACATTTCAAAGTGTTTAGTAAGCTACTACTGTTACGTGAAAGATCTTTACAGGAAACTTTTGTATTCTCCATTTTCACTTCTGCATCAAGATAAAGAAACTAATGTCTGTACTGAAAAGTGATCTTTTCAAAATTTGTGCTGTTATGACAGAGCTAGAGGTAGGATTAGAATCATGTTTCTTAAATTCCAGACAAAACTGCATTCAAAGGATTGTAGGGATTGGATTCTTATTTCCTTTCCTCATGTGGTGAAAACACATTATTTTCACTTACTAAAAATCGCAGATATTGGGGCACCTGGGTGGCTCAGTCATTAAGCGTCTGCCTTCTGCTCAGGTCATGATCCCAGAGTCCTGGGATTGAGCCCCACATCAGGCTCCCTGCTCAGCAGGAGGCCTGCTTCTCCCTCTCCCACTCCTGCTGCTTGTATTCCCTCTCTCGCTGTGTCTCTCTATCAAATAAATAAAATCTTTAAAAAATCACAGATATTATTTACCTGTGAGTTGTTAAACTTTGGCTGTCTGGAGTTTATTTCTGCTTGCATTAAATACTAGGCGTTGGTGTGTCATCAGAAGCTAAACTGCTCTCTGTAGTGGCTAGAAGTTGCAGTTACTCCTCTTGCCACTGGATGGTGCTTCTGCAACATCATTAAGGCAGGTATTTTGGCTGATGTTTATTTTCCTGAGCCGCCGAAGATTGGTAAAAGTTAGATTATAGTAAATTGAAATACTTGTGAGCTGGGTCCCAGGAATCTGTAAAAAACAGATTTCCTTTAGAGTGTTTTTACATAAGCAAAACCTAAAAGAGAACCACTGGTTGGATCAAATGCTTTGATTGCTCTAGTCTGTGGTAATTCAGGAAATGGTAGTGTTGCAGGAGAATCTGGTTATTTCTCCTGGCAGAATCTTAAAATGTGATAGATTTAAAAAAAAAAAAAAGGTGATAGATTTTCCTAGCTTCTCTTGTGCAGTTGAGCTATTGATTTTGCTCTTATTCCTAAATTTTATCAAAAGCTTTTCCACTCTATCCTAAGTTTTCCCATTCTTAAGTTAGGTGTGTGTGTTTTGGGCATTGTAGAAAATACATGCTGGAGTGACAAAGGTATTGGAAAAAGCAGACTGCTGCAAAAGTTGTGTTTGAAGGTGACTATAAGAGGAAGAGTGGAGGGAATGAGACTGCAGGGGTGGCTTAGAGCCATGCTAAAATATGATGATCAAATTGAAGTGTTTAAATAGTGGAGAGAACATATTTGTAAACACACCTCTTCCTTTGTTAACCCATTTTTTGGTAAAGATTTTATTTATTTATTTGAGTGAGAGAGAGCATGAGAGGGGAGAAGGTCAGAGGGAGAAGCAGACTTCCCACAGAGCTGGGAGCCCAACTTGGGAGTGGATCCCGGGAGTCCGGGATCATGACCTGAGCCCAAGGCAGTGCTTAACCGACTGTGCCACCCAGGCGCCTGTTGACCCAATTTTTATTTCTGTTAATGAAATAGACCAGCATTTTAGAAGTCATATGGTATTTCAAGGCCTGTGAGGACAGCAGCAACACGTCTTTGCCCTGTGCCTAGTTGCGTGTTTCCTTTTTCAAATACTTTTTGGCCTTTTTCTCTGTTCTTCAACACCATATTCCTTTAGTCATAGCTTTTAACTTAAACCCCAAAAACTTAACTTCGAAAGTTCTCTCTTGTTATGGGACATGAGAATCATTCACTCGGATAACACTGGACATTCCTGGTGCCTTTCTTTTCATCTTCTCAAATAGTTATAACACATTTTTATTAGCTGTTAAACCAAGTGGTGTACTAGAATCACTTTTCCTTTCTTGGATGTCTTTCTGTTTTTATTGTAATTTACAGTTCCTTTATTGATACATTCACTTAGAGTTCAAGACACTATCCATACTTTATCCCAGACAGCAACAGAATTGCCAAATCCTCTGAATTTGTCTTTCTTTTTCTTTTTTCTTTCTTTTTTTTTTTTTTTTTTTAATTTTGTTTATTTATTCACGAGAGACACAGAGATAGGCAGAGGCACAGGGAGAAGCCAGCCAGGTGCCCCAGGTTGAAAAAGACATTTTAAAAGACATTATCTTATTGGGGCACCTGCGTGGCTCAAAGTCAGTTAATTGTCTGCCTTCAGCTTGGGTCACGATCCCAGGGTTGTGGGATCGAGCCCTGCGTCAGTCCTGTGTCTCCCTCTCCTGCTTCCCCTGCTTGTGCTCTCTTGAGGTCTCTCTCGGTCAAATAAATTTTTTTTTAAGATTTTATTTATTTATCCGAAAGAGATCACAAGTAGGCAGAGAGGCAGCCCTGGGATCATGACCTAAGTGGAAGGCAGAGGCCCTAACCCACTGAGCCACCCAGACGCCCCAGATAAATAAAATCTTAAAAACATTATCTTACTGTATTGTAGTGTTGCTGTTGAAGAGTACAAGTTCAGAGTTGTCACTTTTGATTTCTCATATGACCTAGTTTCTGTAAGCTTTTATAATATTATCTTTATTCCTGGTGTCTTGAAATGTCATGGTGCTGCTACAACTTGGTATAGACCTTATTTTATTCATTATGCTAGGCATTTGGTAAGTTGGTATAAAATAATAATCCTTTGGTTCTGTTAAGTTTTCTTGCACAGTTTTTTTTTTTTACAGTTTTAATTTAAATTCTGGTTAGTTAGCATACAGGGTAATACTAGTTTCAGGTGTACAATGTAGTGCTTCAATACTTCCATACACCAGGTGGTCATCACAAGTGCACTCCTTACTCCTCATCACCTGTTTAACCCATCCCCCCACCCACCTCCTTTCTGGTAACAATCAGGTAGTTCTCTGTAGTTTTGTTTTTTGGTTTGCCTCTCTCTCTCCTTTTATTTTTTTATTTTATTTTATTATTTTATTTTTTATTTTATTTGCTCATTTGTTTTCTTAAATTCCACATATGAGTAAAAACATATGGTATTTACTTTGTTTGACCAACTTGTTTGGCTTAACATAATAATACTCTCTAGCTCCATCCATGTGGTTGCAAGATTTCATTCTTTTTTGTGGCCAAGAAATATTCCAGTGTGTGGGTGTCGTCTTCTTCTTCTTCTTCTTCTTCTTTTTTTTTTTTTTTTTTTTTTTAAGAATATACTTATTTATAAGAGAGCATAAGAGTAAGTGGTTGTGAAGGCCAGAGATTGGGGGAGCAATAGGGCTCAATCCTAGGACCCTGGGATCAGGACCTGAGCCAAAGGAGATGTTTAACTGACGGAGCCATCCAGGTGCTGTCTTTATCTTCTTTTTTTTTTCCTCCCAAAGATTTTACTTTGACAGAGAAAGAGAGACAGTGAGAGAGGGAGCACAAGCAGGTGGAGGCGGGGGGTGGGGGGAAAGGAGAAGCAGGCCTGATTCAAGGCTTGATCCCAGGACCCTGGGATCATGACCTGAGCTGAAGACAGATGCTTAACGACTGTCTGGGCCACTTAGGTGCCCCTATCTTCTTTATCCATTCATGAATCAGTGGGCACTTGGACTGTTTCCATAATTTGGCTATTGTAGTTAATGATGCTGTAAACATTGGGGTACAGTTTTCGTTTGAATTGGTGTTTTTGTATTTTTTGGGTAAATACCTAAAAGTGCAATTGCTGGATTGTAGGGCAGTTCTGTAACTTTTTGAGGAACCTCCAAATTGTCTTGCAGAGCGGCTGCACCAGTTTACATTCCCACCCACCGTGTAAGAGGATTCTCCCTTCTCCACATCCTAGCCAACACCTGTTGTTTCTTGTGTTACTGATTTTAGCCATTCTGACATGTGTAAAGTGATCATTTCATTGTAGTTTAAATTTGTGTTTCCCTGATGGTAGGTGATGTTGAGCATCTTTTCATGTTTTTCTTGGCCATCTCTATATCTTCTTTGGAAAAATGTCTGTTCGTGTCTTTTGCCCATTTTTAAATTGGATTATTAGTTTTTTGGGGTGTTGAGATTTAAAAGTTCTTTATTTTATTTTTGTTTGTTTTATTTAGGATACTAACCCTTTATCAGATATGTCATTTGCAGATATCTTCTCCTTTTCTGTAGGTTGCCTTTTAGTTTTATTATTTCTCTTGCTGTGAGGATTTTTTTTTTAAGATTTTATTTATTTATTTGACAGAGATCACCAGTAGGCCGAGAGGCAGGCAGAGAGAGAGGAGGAAGCAGCTCCCTGCTGAGCAGAGAGCCCAATGTGGGGCTCGATGTGGGGCTCGATCCCAAGACCCTGGGATCATGACCCGAGCCGAAGGCAGACTGAGCCACC
>PISX010030853.1:0-18176 GCA_004024625.1 Mellivora capensis
GAGATTATGCTGAGTGAAATAAGTCAAGCAGAGAGAGTCAATTATCATATGGTTTCACTTATTTGCGGAGCATAACAAATAACACGGAGGACATGGGGAGATGGAGAGGAGAAGGGAGTTGAGGGAAATTGGGGGGAAGATGAACCATGAGAGACTATGGACTCTGAAAAATAACCTGAGGGTTTTGAAGGGGCGGGGGTTGGGAGGTTGGGGGAGCCTGGTGGTGGGAATTATGGAGGGCACGCATTGCATGGAGCACTGGGTGTGGTGTAAAACTATGAATTCTGTTACACTGAAAAGAAATAAAAAGAAAAAAGAAAAAAAAAGAAATTTGTCCTTTTCCAAATTCCCACCTGATTGTTCTATTCCTATCATATTTCACCCCACACTTCCTCACCTTGAAATACTTTTATTTATATGCACATTTTAAGAGTATGGTGTAATAAATATTACTTAGCTTCTCGGTGAAATAAATTATTCCTTGGTAAAAAAAAAAAAAATACGTGGGATAACTCCAATAGTGAACGAAATCCTGACTAGCACGGACCATAGCCTACCTCATCCTTCTGTTCCCCAGTTCCTGCCCCATCTCAACAGCCTGGTGTGCTTCCAGCGCTCTTGTCAGGAGAACTCCAGGTGGCTTCACCTTCTGCCACACTGTGATCACCTAGTTACCTCCTCTTCCTACTCCCTCTAGGATTCTTCCCTAACCACACAGACCAGCTGTGGGTGTCCCTCTTACCCACTTCTTCCATAATACCGTGCAACTCTCATGCCTGTAGCACTTACAACATGGAGGGGCCAGACCATCTACCCCTTGCCTTGTGCCAGACTCTGTACAAGAGACTGTAAATACTGCAGTGAATGAGAAACCTCAGGAAGTTCACAGGGCAGGATGTGTGTTTACTTGTTTGTTTCTCTTTAGATCTGGGGTGTCCAATTGTCTTCCTCTCCCATTCAACCCAGTAGATACATTTACATCCATATTCCCAATAAGGTACTAATAGATTTAAATTCATTTAAAAGTTGAAAGAAGAAAAAAAAAATGAAAGGAAAAAAAAAGGTTTTTATACTTGATGAAAGCAATATAATTTAATACTCTTTTCTAAAAAAATAAATAAAAATCCATCTTGGTTTAACTCTTTGTGGTCTGGTAATTTTCTGGTCATCATTGCCTCCTGGAGTTACAGTCTCTGGGCTACCTCGACCAGTACTGTCTAGTTTTTCAGCATTACCAATATGTGAAGCTAATTCCTCATATTAAATTCTCTCAGGGTGCCTGGCTGGCTTAGTCGATGGAACATGTGACTCGCAATCTTGGGGTCAGGAATTCAAGCCCCACCTTGGGTGTAGAGCTTATGTAAAAAAAGAAAACTAGAAAGAAAGAAAGAAAGAAAAGAAAAGAAAAGAAGAGAAGAGAAAAGAAAAGAAAGCAGAGAAAGAAAGGAAGGAAGAAATTCTCTCTACCAACATAACCATTGCAGTTTCTGTTTTTCTCTGTGGACCCTAAATACTATACCAAGAAATATATGTTTTAAATGTTTTATTTAAAGAGAAAGAGAGCGTGCACAAGCAGGGGGAGGAGGGACAGAACCAGAAGGAGAAGCAGGCTCTCCACTGAGCAGGGAGCCCAAAGTGGGACCCGATTCCAGAACCCGGGATCATGACCCGAGCCGAAGGCAGACGCTTAACTGACTGAGCCAGCCAGGTGCCCTATATCAAGAAATACTTTTATACGTGAGTTAATTGAGCTTAAACTCTCCCTCACACATTTTGCCTAGTATTTTCCCCACTTTTTTTTTTAATAAAATTAAAAGTTAATGCCACTGAAGTTGTCTCTTCCTACCTTTTCTATGAAGGAAATGCTCAAGCCAGCATAGCTTACAGAGCAAGGATAAGGAGCCAAGAAGCCAAGGATCTGAGTGTTGAAGGGACATTTCACACTGAACCAAGACCTGCGTCTTTGATTTCTAAACAGTTTCAGCCCTTGAAATCATCAGAGCTCCAGTTTTGTTTTAAAAAGTAGGCTTTTTTAGGAGAAAACTTAAATAATGTCATCCACTCAGAATAAAAATGATTCCCAGGCTATTCTTAAAGAAAATTCCCACCTACTCCGCAGTTTACTGTTTGCACTTACAGAAAACACCAGCAACGTAATAGAAATGCAGTGTTACTTGTCCATGCACAAGGACAAAAAATAGTTTAATAGCAAGGAATCCTAACTCATAGCGGAAAAGTCAGCCCAACGGCAATGGGTAGCATTCAGTTCCCTTTACTGCCCGGGAACAGCGAACAAGAGGATCCCCTTTCCTCCATCAGGTTTGACATTGACATTCTTGCCTGCTTCCCCAAATGCAATCTCGCTCATATAATATGGAAGGTAAGCTTGATTTTTTTTTAAAACCAGCATCTGATAGCCTAGCTATTAAAAACCCATTCGCCAGGAAATTGGAGCTAAGGATTCTAACAAGTGGCTTGTTAGCAGAGAATGTCCTGACTGCAGTAAGGAGCAGGCTTGTCACTTTTTACCCCATCCTCTGAGGATAATAAGTAAGGAGGACAAAATGAGTGCAGCCCTCCTGGGTCTCCCCTTAAGAGTTTAAAAGCAAAATATTGATTTTGAGTTACCCTGCTTCAACTCAGCTTTGCTCTCATGATATTTTTATTCCCTTGTAGATTCCTGGGTCCATTTGTTGCAGATTTTAAAAGTAAATCACTGGTGAATCTGTGGTGTGTCCATGTAACATTTCTGCACCTAAAAATATGGTCAGTTGACACCTTAAAGGTTTCTGAGCAGCTCTAACTCTTAGTGACATCTCCAGTTGCGTCCCCAGTATGCTCAGAGCAGATAAAGTGGATGCATTGATTTTAGTTGTATAAAACCCTTGACAAAATCTCTTTGTGGCCATCTCTGCAGTCTCTTGATGATTTATAAAGGGTTTGCTTATGACACAAATGTGATCCTTCCACTCTCTTCCATTTTGTTTTTCAACTAGGTCCACAGTGAGTTTCCTGAGGCCAGCAGACCAACAGCAAAAAAATGCTTAGGTACCCAGGGCTAGCCACGCAATCTTTACTACTTTGTATTAGGAGATGCCCCTAGAATTGTGACTCAGATTATATCAATATTATTGTCAGTAGGGTCTGGAACTGGGCCATTCTAGGATTCTTAATTCTAGCTCCTATTTTACAATGAACTTTCTTTTGCAGTGTACAAAGATTTTTTTACGAAATCCTGGCCAGGGAGAGCTGGGGAAAAAAGCATACTCACATGCATTCTAAATGAAGTTTGACACTCTTCCGTGGGTCTCTTGGGATGAGATAGAAAGAGTTTACATGAGAAGATAAATCTAAATTCTGAATCTTCATTTAAATTTCTCAGATTTCCCTGACTTTATGAATAGTTTCCTATGCATCCAAAGGAATGAACTTCATTCTTTTCTGGATTCTTTTCCCATGCAGATGAGGAGTCATTTCCAGCTAACAAAATGGATCCCAGCTTCTCCATCTGAAAAGGGAGGTTTTGAAAGTCTCCAGAATGTTTTGATATCAAATCCCAAATGTGGAAGATTGCTCTTGGCTCTTCCACAGAACAGCCAAACTTGATCATTTATTTTCACTCCAGCTTTTTATACCTCTAGATTTCCCTCTAGAAAATGAATGTCACCACATTCCTCTGAGAAAATATTTATCTATCGAGATGATGCTAAAGTCATCAAAAAGGTAAAAATCCATTTGTTCAATAACATGTATTGAGACGTGAAAACAGGGAGTTGTAATAAAGAGAGAAACAAGACACGGATCATGGTGAGAAACAAGCAAAGAGGTCAATGGTCAAATTTAAAAGATGTGACGGAAGAGACAGAAGGGACTCCTAATTCTGCAGTGAGAGAGGGCGGGGATGTCAGAAGCAGCTTCCAAAAGAGGAGACAGTTGAACCAAATACAGAACTGTGGGTAGGAGTGCGCCAAGTGCAAAGAAGGTGTCCCAGGCTCCTAGGGCTGCCACAACAAAGAACCACACACCAGGTGGCTTCAAGCAATAGAGCTTTATTGTCTCCTAGTTCTGGAAGCTGTGGTCTGACATCAAGGTGTTGGCAGGGCCGTGCTCCCTTCTGAAGGCACTGCCTTCTGGCGTCTGGGGTTCCTGGGCTTGTAACAGCATCACCCCAATCGACACATTTCTGTGTGCATGTCTGTCTCCAAATTTTCCCTTTTTCCAAGGACACCAGTCATTCTGGATTAGGGACCCATCATACTCAGGCATGATTTCATCTGCACTTAATTACATCTGCAGGGAACCTAGTTCCAAACAAAGTCACACGCTGGAGGCAGTGGGGTTAGGACTTAAAGGACAAAGTTGGGGGTGGGAGACACAATTCAACCTATCATAGAGGGCGAAAAGCCAACAAGGCCAGATATAAATTCCTGTATGGTCACTGCAGGAGGACTCTGAGCTGGGCCTGAAACATGTGCTGGAAAGAGTGGAAGGAGCCTTCGAGAGTGCTAGGCTGTCGGATCACGGAGAGCGCGGGGTGCCAAAGACACACTTTGACTCTTATCCATGATCACGGGAAGCCGCGGACCCGTAGCCTAGCGTAATTAGGTGTGCAGCTTAAAAGAGTTCTCCTTCGTCACATGACAGATGAATCAAGATGGGCAAGACGGAGGCTGGGAGAGAGACCCTTCAACGGAGGTAGAGGGTAAACCTGTTCTTATGAACTATTTCCTTGGTCTAATTATTTAATTGGTAACGGTTTCCTGCTTGAAACTAGCTCCCTGGAGAGTGGTCCCTCTCATAATCAGACCCACTGAGGTCCTACCAAATGCCTGGTAAGGTATGGCACTAGGTTATGGGAATATAGATCATAAATTTCACAGATATCTGTATTATAGGTAAATCATAAACATCTAAGTCAAAATTATGCAGTGTATAAACATGTTGAGAAGGCAATGCTGCATAAATTAAACAAAGAGAATAAAGTAGATTAGAGAGAAAATACAAGTCAATACCGAAAGAGTAATGTGTTGCTAAAAATGAAAATTTTAGGAAAGCCTTCTGAAAGAAGTGGTACTTTGTGCGGGCCTGTAAAAATGAGAATCTAGATAAAACAAGAATAAGCTGAGTTGATGTTTCAATCTCTCATTTCAAAATAAGTTATTACTTTCTTTTTTTTTTAAGATTTTACTTATTTATTTGACAGAGAAAGAGAGATCAAAAGTAGGCAGAGAGGCAGGCAGAGAGAGGGGGAAGCTGAGCAGGGAGCCCGATGTGGGGCTCAATCCCAGGACCCTGAGATCATGACCTGAGCCGAAGGCAGAGGCTTAACCCACTGAGTCACCCAGGCGCCCTAAAACAAGTTATTACTTTCTTCAAGTACCAGGAGATGAACTAAGAACTCCTTAACAATGCCAGGATTAGGAGTCAAAGAGTAATAATTTTGAGACACTGCAAAGTGCTTTATTTAAAACAAACAAACAAACAAACAAAATGCTTTAAATTTTGTAACTCCACACATGGAGATATATACAGTGTAAAATGCCTTAACCCCAACTTTAATACTTTAACATTAGCTGACTATTCTAGGGAGACAACAAGAAATTTTCTCCCAGAAATCCATACAGCTTTGAATTTCAGCACTCTGGCAAGTAAACCACGACAATGTCTCTCTGAGCCATCCTAACTTGTTCAGAATCCAGGAAGAAAGTGATTCATTTTTGCCCTTTAGGAAACAGGAGCAATTTTCATATTGTGAGATCTTGGCAACAGTTTCCTCTTCACAATAGGCGAGGGGGGGAGAGCTGCATTAGGTACCATCTGTCAAATATAAACCCTTCAAAACTAGCAGTGACACCAGTTAAAATAACATGGTACAAATGTGGACACTTGGCTTTACGTGCATAATCCTGTTAAGAGAAGCTGTCTTCCCATGGTTTATTATCGTCCTTTCTTAGTGACATTAAAAAATTTCATTCTCGGGGTGTCTGGGTGGTTCAGTCAGCCTACTCCGGATTTCAGCTCAGGTCATGATCTCAGGGCTCTGAGACCAAGCTCCCCCTCGGGCTCCTTGCTTAGCAGGGTGTCTGCTTGAGAGTCTCTCCCTTTTCCCCTTCCCCCCACTCGGGGGTACACCTTCTCTCACTCTCAAATAAATAAACAAATCTTTAAAAAAATTACCAGTATATTAAACAAAGAGAAGTTATGGCATGTAATCAGATCTCATCTTTATTTTTAGGCCTCCTACTCTCCTGTTAAAACTCATTCAAGGTGAAAACTTGCCCTCTGCCCTCTGAGGATGAAAACTCGGGCACTGCAGCAGTCCTATGATTTTTCTAATAACTCTGAAAAGAAGGAAGGAAGGAAGGAAGGAAGGAAGGAAGGAAGGAAGGAAGGAAGGAGGCTTACAGTCATTTTAAGTTAGAAAACTTGTCTAAGTTTAGTAGCTAAATGTCTGTAATCTCACATAATAATCGTAAAATTTGAACATGATTTTAAGGCAAAACATTCTTCTTTCCGAATCCGGAAGGTTTCTGAAGACAGGAAGCTCGAGGAAGCAGCATGAACCTGTCTATTCATGCCCTTCATCCCAATTCCTCCTTCTGAATCCCCGCCCCCTACCATCAGGATTGCTGACTCATGCTGGCAGTCAAAGCAGCTGAGAGAGAAGATGGTGAAAAGGAGCAGCAAAATTTCACTGGACTGGTCCTATCATTGTTGTATGGTGACTGTGAGCCAGACAATCGAAGAAAATTGATTCTCCTTCTTGAGAACTTTCATGGTTTATTCAGAGACCACCAGGGAAAACATGAGCTTCCTGTGACACAGGTGAAGCGTTTTTCTCTTTGCCCCCCCCCCCCAGCCCATTAGGAATTTTCCAGCAGTCTACTCCTCATAGCTTGTCTCAGTAACATCATGGCCCCCACAGGTGGCCCTCTTTTTGGACAGGGTTTAAAATGTCTTTCCCTTCTCCTTTCTCTTCTCTTCTCACATCCAATCCTTGGGAAAGTCTCATTCTTTCTTTAGCCCAACAATCTCTAACATCCACCTTCAGAGACTTAACTGATGGGAAAGAGCATTGTCATAGATGGACCTTGGTGAGCCTCTTAAAGATGATGATCTTGATGATACTAATACTTATTGACCACTTACTAGTACCAGATACTTTTAAAAACACTTTTTCATGAAAGAACTCATTGAATCTTCACAACAAACCTAGAAAATAGGAATTACTATCTCTAGGAAACTGAAGCATAGAGAAATTTTAAAACTTGCTGAGTCACCCAGCCAGTAAATGATGGTGCATGGATAGCTCCTCTTTTCGTTGCATTCTTGTCTCATGCTTAGGTTTTCTGACTGCCTTTTGCTACCACTCTTCTCTCCTGCACACAGAACTCTCAAAATGGGATTCCTAGCACGATGTGCAAACCTTAAAAAGATATATCATACATATTCCTATGAAACCAAGTAGCACAGTGTCTCCCCCAATTTCTTGCTTTACCCAGAGCTAAGCCAATTTGCTCTCCAGACATCTGGCCAACATCCAGGAAGAAAAATACAAAGTAATTCAAATGGTGACAGAAATAGACCCAGATGGTCTTGCCTCATTCCTACCTCGACCTTTACTTGCTATACCTTCCTTTCTTAGCTTGTTCTTTGACATATCAGGAAGCAACAAGAATTGGCTCCTGCAGCTGGACCTTGAGTTGTCATCTTGGTCAAAAGCATCTTGGTTAGGGGCACCTGGGTGGCTCAGTGCGTTAAAGCCTCTGTCTTCGGCTCAGGTCATGATACCAGGATCCTGGGATTGAGCCCCGAATCAGGCTCTCTGCTCAGCAGGGAGCCTTCTTCCCCCACCCCACCCCCTGCCTGCCTCTCTGCTTACTTGTGATCTCTGTCTGTCAAATAAATAAATAAAATCTTGGAAAAAAAAAAAAAGCATCTTGGTTAGTAGATAAACCAAGTGCTATAAGACCTCAAGCCCACAACCTCTCAGGCCAACTAAGGAATGTAAAACATATAACACTGGAAAACAGTCAATTCCTACTTTTTTTCATACCAGCAAGGATCTGGAGAATTCTACAATATAAATATGTGTGTTTTCAGCCATACTTTTGTGCAACATTAGAGCATCTCATCTGCAAACCCCACTAAACCAGAGATCATCAGCTATAAAGTGAGAACAAAAAAAGCTTATTACATTCCATATAAAGGAAAATCCACAACCCTCCAGCCTGCCCTTGTGTGTATCACTGGCAGATGTGAAGACCAATCAAATCATATGCAAATCCAACCAACCCGAATTTAGCAATTCCTGAATGCTGAAGATGTCTCTTGCAAATAATGGACTTGTCCTAGCTATCAATTTAACAAACTATCTGTAGTAACAGTTAAGAAGGCTCATTTTAAGCAAAACAGATGTATTAAAATATGTATTTCAAAAGATTAACGTTCAATAATTAACTTGGTTGTAACTAACAATAAGGTTTTATCCATTTAAAATATCCAATTTAAATGAATAGTTGATTTTGAAGAAATGTAAACATTAGTGAACATGAAAAATTACTCCACTTCATTCCATTATTTTTAAAATGCAAATCAAGGCAACATATCATTTTTTTTAACTTACCTGACTGAAATAACAACCTCTCTCAAAATTAGGTAGTCCTCTCCTGATTTTAGATACATTTTACATAGATATTCGCTTTTATTTACTTATTTATTTTAAGATTTATTTGTTTGAGAGGGAGGGAGAGAGCCTGCACATGCGCGTGGGGGGAGGAGGGAAAGAGGAGGGCTGGCAGAGGGAGAAGGAGACAATTCTTTTTTTTTAAGATTTTATTTACTTATTTGAGAGTGCAAGAGAGAAGGAGAACGTGAGCGGGGGGAGGGGCAGAGGGGAGAGGGAGCAGCAGACTCCCCAATAAGCAGAAAGCCCAATGTGGGACTCGATCCCAAGACCCTTGGATCATGGTATGAGCCCAAGGTGGACAGTTAACTGTCTGAGCTGCCCAGGCATCCCTGAGTTACTCTGCAAAACCCTTAGCCTTAGTTATAAAAGGCAAAATGGGGCAGCTAAGAGTACATATAGGGTTATCAGTGAGAATTAAATGAGTCCTTGGTATTTAATAAGTACTTAATGATAATAGCTATTATGTTGTTATGGGGTGGGAATAGGCTTAATTGGTTTTCAGTATCCACGGACACTTGTGTGGGACTGTCTGTAGTTCAGGAAGCTTCTGAGAGAGAAGAGATTGACTTGGAGCAAAGACCTAAAAAAATTATAATTTGGTAATTCAAAAAAATGAACAGTCGCTAAGAATTTAAAGAATCCAAAAAAGAGCCAAGCTTTCCTCTGACCAGATTTATTGAACGTAAGAAAATTCTATGTACAAAGTGACTGGGACCTGCTGCTTCAAAACATGATCCTTTCTTACTAATATTTGGATAAGTCAGTCCATTGAGTGTCCAAAAGAAGCTTACTCTAAAATTAAGAGAAAAGTGCCCAATGCACACGAAATAAATGGCCTGACTACTGGGACTGGTGTAGCTGTCTAAGGTAATTTACACAGGCGGGATGGAGCCCTGACGACAGGCTGCTGGAGAACCGCCATGAGCCGTCAGGAGGCCATCGTGTGCACCGCCACCGTGATGCCGTCATGTTTCTGGATCATAATGTTCCTATTACCTGACTCTAGACACACCACAGGGATATCAGTGGGGTCTGAGGTCAGCTTAGCTGCTTGCTGGGCTAGAACGGATATCACCCCGGCATGCTCATCTGACAGGGTCCCACGGCAGCCCAGATTAAGTCCTTGTGAATCTGTGCACAGGACTCCAACAATGGATGGATTCTTCATTGTATCCTTCAAGTGCTGCTCCAAGGTGGCCTCCATCCCGCCTGCCCGGCCGGCCCGGGATAAGTATGTGCAAACTTTCTTTTTAATTTCTTTTTTAAGATTTACTTATTTATTTATTTATTTGACAGAGAGAGATCACAGGTAGGCAGAGAGGCAGACAGAGAGAGAGGAGGAAGCAGGCTCCCTGCTGAGCAGAGAGCCCGATGCGGGGCTCGATCCCAGGACTCTGGGATCATGACCTGAGCCGAAGGCAGAGGCTTAACCCACTGAGCCACCCGGGCGCCCCAGAAGGAGACAATTCTAAGCAGACGCTGCCCTGAGCACAGAGCCTGATCTTACCACCCCAAGATCAAGAGCAGAGCTGAAACCAAGAGTTGGATGCTTAATAACTGTGCCACCGAGGCATCCCCATACATGCTCACTTTTAAATGATGAAGTCAGAAATGGGGAACATTTCAAATACATAGATATTTCCATTGGATTGGCTGGAGAGGAGGTGTGGAAGAGAATGGACCAGAATTAATGAGGCAAACCTCAGGTTGGGGTAAAAGATATCCTCATGTTTGTAGTTCTTATTCCTATGGGTAAATTTGGTTCCCAAAAGATTAAATTCACTTACATCACCTCAGTTGATACTTAGACAGTGGTGTTGGATTCTATCGTTTTAAAAATATTCTTTAGGCAAAAAGGGGACTCGTGGGTTTGCTTTTGTTGTTTTGAATTGTTTGAATTACTAGTTGTTTATATCTTTGTTTTACAGATGCAGTCTTCTTTTATGAACAATTTTGTTCATTATCACATATCATATTACTCCCTTATTTGACATATGATATTTGCTATGAGTATTCCTTATCCACTGTTGTATTTCATTTTGGTTTGATGTTTTTTGAATTATACAAGTTTTCTATTTCTTTAGTATAATTTGTCTTTTTTCTCAGTAATTAAAACATCATTTAAAAACATCTTTTTAGTAAAGCATCAGCCAAAAGTAGATAGATGCTTAACCCACCGAGCCACCCCAGGCTTCCCGTGGGGATATTTCTTGTTTTTAAAATCTCTCACTCTAAATCACCAGGAATTAATTTTGACATGTTATTTAAGGTATATATTTAAAAAATGAAGTTTCCTGGGGCGCCTGGTGGCTCATTAAGCATCTACCTGTGGCTCAGGTCATGATCTCAGGGTCCTGGGATCAAGCCCCGCATTGGACTCCCAGATCAACAAGGAGCCTGCTTCTCCTTCTCCCTCTGCCTGCTGCTCCCCCTACTTGTTCTCACTCTCTCTGTCAAATAAATAAATAATAACTAAATAACTAAAATCTTTTTTAAAAAATGAAGTTTCCCTGGGGTTCCTGGCTGGGTCAGTCAGAAGAGAGCACAACTCTTGATCTTGGGGTCATGAGTTTGAGCCCCCACATTGGGTATAGAGATTACTTAAATAAATAAAACTTAAAAACAAAAAACAAAACATGTTTAAAAAAAAAGAAAATAAGGGGTACCTGGGTGGCTCAGTGGGTTGAGCCTCTGCCTTCAGCTCAGGTCATAATCTCAGGGTCCTAGATCAAGCCCCGCATCAGGCTCTCTGCTTAATGGGGAGCCTGTTTCTCTCTCTCCCTCTGCCTGCCTCTCCACCTACTTGTGATCTCTCTCTCTGTGTCAAATAAATAAAATCTTTAAAAAAGAAAAGAAAATGAAGTTTCCTGCCCCTCACAATTGCAGAGCTGGGCTGTCAGTATCATTTAATGAGGGATTGTTCTCTATACTCATTTGTGGTGATTGTATCATTGCATATTCATATATCCTAAAATTTCTGCAGATCATTAGAATTTTGCACAGAACCCAGTTCAAGTTTCATGTGTGGTCACTGTCCCACCCCAAACCCAAATATATGTCATCTACCTAATGAACAGGCCCAACAGTGTCTAAGCCAAGCCTCTCTTGAAACCAGGGGTCTCCATGTTGATGGCAACACCCAGAGCTCAAGCCACCAGCATCCCTGGGACCAGTTCACTAACTCTGAATACCTTTTCTGTATGACAGCCAGAGGGATACATTAAAAATACAAACCCTGCTTATCATCTGCTGTTGCTCGTGATGCTGCTTATAGCATTTAGACTAAAATGTAAACATGCTTATTTGGGGACCACAAGCTCCCAGATGATTTGGCCTCTGCCCACCTTTCTCATCTCTCATATCACTGTCTAGCCACAGTCTCCAGAACTGTCTCCTTTCAGGTTCAAATATACCATACACGGTTGTCACACCGTGGGTGCTGTATGCGCTGTCCTCATGCTGAGAATGCTCTTCCTTCTGATTCAGGAGGCAGCCCATCATCTGGGGCCCCGCTGACAGGAGCTCCTGAGGCAGGGCTTCCCTGAGCTCCCAGGCCAGACAGCTCTCCTATCAGCTTTTCACACCGACCTGCTTTATTCGAGGATCTGCAATTGCCTGACCTTCCTGTTTTCTACTTCATCTTCTGCACCTCTTTTATAAATTCCTGAAAAGAAAGATCTTGTGTGCCTTCTTCATTCCCGCAAACCCAGTACTTAGCATAATGAATGTTACCCAGTAAGTGTCCAGTATTTTCTGAGCGGATGGATGGCTGCGGGAAGAGTTGAGTGGACGGACGGACAGACAATTAGGAATCCCCTGGCACTCTTCCCCAGCACCTCCATCCTTCGATTAATGTCTTATGCAGTGACTTAGTGTTTGTTCTGCCCAAGTATTCATTTTACCCTTTCCTATTCCTCACAGCCTTACATTTGTGAGGGTATGGTGTGACCTCTCCAGGCCCAGGAGCGGCCCCATGTCTCTAGGCACAGAGACTGGTTCAGTGATGAGCAGGATAGAGTACCTAATTCAGACCTGAGACTCGAGGAGAAGCCTGGGGCTTCTGGGGAAGACTCTGCCTTTTTCTTCCATATTGTTAAGATACGAATTAGATTTGGTGTAATCCCACTGAGAATGCCAGCAGGCTTTTTTTCATAGCAAAAGCAATAATAAAAGGGAGAAATTAACAAAGGTAAATGAAGACACTCACGAATGCATAGGTTTTCTTTTTCTAAAATAGTAATTTAAATGTTCAGTTCATTTACTTTGTCTCTTTCATTTTGTTTTTATAAACTCACTGAAAGCCGCAACTTTATAGGTATTTGTCAAGTTAATTCTAAAAGGCATATGGAAGTGTACAGGAACTGGAACAGCTGTAGTCTGGGCAACATCCTATTACTGTGGGCATGTGCTATTCATAAGCTTTCACTACTCTCTTAAATATACATTAGTTCTATTCTTTTTTTTTAAAGACTTTATTTATTTATTTGACAGACAGAGATCACAAGTAGGCAGAGAGGCAGGCAGAGAGAGAGGAGGAAGCAGGCTCTCAGCGGAGCAGAGAGCCCGATTCAGGGCTCCATCCCAGGACCCTGGAATCATAACCTGAGCCGAAGGCAGAGGCTTTAACCCATTGAGCCACCCAGGCACCCCTACATTAGTTCTATTCTTAAGTCCTCCTTTAGTCCCAATATTGTTAGAAAAGAGTGAATTCTTAGCTTCTGTAAATTCCAAAGTGGTTAGAGTTTTAAACATTCCAAATTCATATAGCCGATTCTTTTTGGCAATAGTCCAAAAATATGATCTTGCGATTTCAACCATTTTGGAGGCTAAAAGGAAATCTGAGGTTTCTTGTTTGAAAATGTTTTTATAAAATTTCATCAAATTCTTGAAATTTCCTGCCCCCATAGCTTTAAAAGTAAATATCAGCTTAAGTTTCAATCATCTAATTGCTTGCATTTTGCCCATCTTATACTGTGAACCTACGAATAAAAACCAAGTCATTTCTCCCTGGTTCTCTATGCCCTGTACCATCAAATCTTTTCAGAGAGAGAAGAAATAGAGGTTCAGTAGCTATTCTTAATGAAGAAATGGCTTCACTCCTCAAGCTGTCACACTCTGTCACACAACATCTGAGAATTTTCAACAGTAAAGTAATTGGCCACTTTCTTCATGTTCTAAAAGGGTAAATCTGGGGAGAATCACACCATTTTCGTCAATCTGGGATACTTACTATCCTCTTCGCATCCAGGTGCTGCCATTTACTTTGCATTGCGTATACTATAAACTCTTAAATGTAAGAAGTTAATTGAAAGTATACTGCGGTCCTTCTTAGACAAAGAGAAGATACTGGCAACAGTTTTGCTTCTTGTCTTTATAAGCACAGCTAAAGAGATTGACATGACAACCACCCCTTTTCTTGGGAATCACAAGTTTAAGCACTGCATTCAGCAATAGTAAGACTAGATCTTTAAAGAACTAGGCATGTGGGGCGTCTGGGTGGCTCAGTCCTTAAGCATCTGCCTTCGGCTCAGGTCATGATCCCAGGGTCCTGGGATGGAGCCCCACATCAGCTCCCTGCTCGGTGCGGAGCCTGCTTCTCACTCTCCCACTCCCCCTGCTTGTGTTCCCTCTCTCGCTGTCTCTCTCTTTCTCTCTCTCTCTCTGTCAAATAAACAAATAAAATCCTAAAAAAGAAAAGAAAAAAAAAAGAACTAGGCATGAAAAAACCAATAAGTAACAACCAATCTATAAGTAATCATTCTTTCATTTAATTCAGACATTCACTCTTTCTAGGTAGCATCTTAAAAATAGAATTTTTTCTTTCATATTAAATTGTCTTCTTTCTGTTGTTGCCATTGTTTGGTTCACTTTGTAGTACCAGTAACCTTTGTAAGTTCACATAATCATAATAGTAACAATGTTAAATACTTAATAGATGTAACAATCCTCAAAGACATAAATCTAACATTCTGGCATCCTCAAGGTTAGCAAAGAGCCGGACACCTACTCAGTCCTTCATAAATTTGAGGGTACCTGACACTGAAAAAATGCTGTAGTCCTAGAAAAAGCATTATGTTGTCCAAGATAAATCACATATGTGGAATCAGTTGTTAAGATCCCTTGACATATTGGATATTCTGCTAAAGTTTTTCTCTCCATTTGGGAAGTTTATTTAACCCAACTGCAGTTCTTCGATGCTAACAGTTTCTTTATAATCCCACTGAAGGAGGAATAGGGACAAAAGAGGGGGGAAAGAGAAAATAAAAGGAAGAAGGTACATAAACGACAACATTTCTCCACCTTCTCTCTCTTACTGCTTTTTGTTCATAATGAGACATCCAAGAAGTGGATTTGGGTCCAGAAGAGATAGTCTATATATCAGGTGTTCAATCAGATATCCTATAATCCACATTCAGCCCGGAGATATGCTTTCTTGGCCCTAGGCAACATTTTTCTGGATTTTAAAATAATTTTCATTATTTTAAAATCCAGAAAATTTGCAGAAATATCTAAGTTCTGACTTCTCTTCAATAAAAATCAAACTGACAAAGGTGTTATCCAATTTTCACCAGGTGTCAGTGGGCTGGGGCTGAATTGTTTTGCCCCTTTGCGTGGGAGCGGGGCTGGGTAGCCAATGTGCCAGAGACACCCCGCCTCCAATTCTGCCTGTAATCTCTAATGCCAGCTGCACTTGTTGTGGTTGGATTACAGATGGCAGTCAAGAACCGCGGCTAAGGCTATGGACTCTGGACCAGGCTGCCTGGGTTGGAATCCAGATTCCATCATTTTTGACCAGTGCTCATTGTGGAGAAGTCACCTGATCTTTATGTACCTTGGTTTGTTATTTGTTAAGTAGGACAATAACTGTTACCCAACTTTCTGATGAGAATTAAATGATTCTATACATGAAATACTTAGAACAGCACCCCCCCCCCCATTGCAAGCACACCTGGTAAACATCAGGTATTATCACCATCTTGCCTGAGCTGTGTTTTCTTATGGTGGTGGGGTTAAGAAAAAAATCAAGTAGGCCTTAACCATTCTTTCTCTATCAAAAGTGAAAAAAAAAAATACAATAGCCTCAGAAAATAAAGCCTATTCCTGCATGTGGAAATGCAAATAAAGTGTGTCTATGTCAAAGAAATGGATGACACCATTATGAACCAGTGCACAGTGAGAGCTTTAAGCAGAAATATGAAAGAATGGTGGGAAAAGATTATCTAAAGAAAAGACTGGGTTGGTTCAGGACGCCTGGGTGGCTCAGTTGGTTAAGCGGCTGCCTTCGGCTCAGGTCATGATCCCAGCAGCCTGGGCTCGAGTCCCACATCGGGCTCCTTGCTTGGCAGGGAGCCTGCTTCTCCCTCTGCCTCTGCCTGTGCTTGCTCTCTCTCTCTCTGACAAATAAATAAATAAAATCTTTAAAAAAAAGAAAAGAAAAGAAAAGAAAAGACTGGGTTGGGATGCCTGGGTGGCTCAGTAGGTTAAATGTCCACCTTCACCTCAGGTCATGAAGATGCTTTCCCTCCCTCTGCCCCTTCCCCTTCAAAATAAATGATGAATCTTAAAAAAAAGAAAAAAAAAAGAAGGAGGAGTAGAAAAATCCAGAGACAGAAAGATCTGCAGCCCATTAGAAGAGGACTCCCAGAACCAATGCTGGGTTGTAAGTCAAGCTGAAGACGTACAGCTCTGGACATTCTCATGAAGCCTGGGAGTAGATCTGGCCCAAGGGAACCTCAAGAATATGTCAAAGGGAGCCCTCTTCCCATCACCGGCAGGGAGTAGTTTAAAGAAGTGCTAAGGTATACAAATGAAGTTTCAGAGGGTTTAAGGAATAACTGTCTGAGGTATGGTTCACCATACATCAAATTCACCAAGAGGCTCTCGTTAAAAAAGGCACAATACCAGAAATTCTGATTGAGTCAGTCCTGGATAGGAAAGGATTTGGCAATGCAAAAGGCCACCTATTATAGTATTGTTTATATAGCAGATGACTGGAAAAACCTAAATGGCCATGAGTGGGGAAACAGATGAATCACTACGGTGCATTCGCGTAAGGGAATACTCTTGCAACTGGCTAAAGAAGTGAAGTTCTTTATGGGTTGATATGGAGCAATTTCCAACATTCATTGTGAAGAGGTGGGGGGAAAGCATGATGCAAAATAGTGCTTTAATATGCTTCCCCTGGGGGGAAAATATAAATATGCCTCTCTATCTGAATAAAAAATGTCTCCAGAGGCATCCATAAGAAACTGGTAATTATGTCTGGGAAGAGCCGCTGAGCATCTGGGAAAGAAAAAGAAAGAAGCTATCCCACCCTCTTTTTCTTAAAGATTTTATTTATTTATTTGATGGAGAGAGAGAGAGAGAGAGAGCACAAGTAGGCAGGCAGAGAGAGAAACAGGCTCCTTGCTGAGCAGAGAGCCCGATGTAGGGCTTGATCCCAGGACCCCGAGATCATGACTTGAGCCAAAGGCAGAGGCTTAACCCACTGAGCCACCCAAGCACTCCAAAGATATCCCTTTTTCTTTTCTTGAATTTTGAACCATATGACTCTATCATTATCTTAAAAAAATAAGTAAATGTCTTAGAAGATGAAATGAAAGAGAAAAGAACGGAGGAAGGGAGAGGTTGAGGGAGGGATGGAGGGAGTTTGGATAGAAGATCAAATCATTAAATAGCACCTGCAAAGTTTTCCTGAGAAAATCTGTATAATAACACAATCCAGTCCTGCAGAAGAGATTGGAAATGCGGAGGGCAGTGCACAAAGGGACTGGCAGTGAGTTCAGAATCCATTTAATTATAAACAATGACAAATCATTACAACAATTGCAATTATAAAACAAATGTGAAATGTTCCTTTTTTTTTTTTTTAAAGATTTTATTTAATTATTTGGGAGAGAGAGAGAGAGCACAGGCAGGGGGAGAGGGAGCTTCTCCCTTCTACAGGGAGAAGCAGTCTCCCTGTAGACTCAGGGAGCCTGACCGGGGACCCTGAGATCATGACCTGAGCCCAAATCAAGGGCTGGATGCTTAACCAATTGAGCCACCCAGGCACCCCTAAATGTTCTTATTTTTGAAGGGAAAACAGCATAATGTCAAACTTATAAGAAGATAGGTATACTATAGATATAATGGACTGCTACTTAAATCTCAAAGCCTGCTGTCAGAAATTCAAAGGTAGGAGGCAGTGCCTCCATGAATTCATTCACCTAGTCGATTTCAAGTATGAAACATGAGCTGCGGTTGAGCCCCTGGTCTAAGCACTGAGAATCACAGCGTGAATAGACAAGAACCCATTATGTCATGATATTTCCATTTCACCTGGCTGTCCTCATTCATAATGATTCATAATCATTCATAATAGTCTACAAAACCAGTTTTGTTTCTTAGGCAAAAACAAAACAAAAAACAAACAAACAAAAAACCCACATAAGTACAGCGGTGCCTGGGTGGCACCCTGGGTTAAATGCCAGACTTTTGGTTTTGG
>PISX010030854.1:0-18170 GCA_004024625.1 Mellivora capensis
CCTTTATCTGATATGTCATTTGCAAATATCTTCTCCCATTCTGTCAGTTGTCTTTTGGTTTTGTTAACTGTTTCCTTTGCTGTGCAAAAGCTTTTGATCTTGATGAAATCCCAATAGTTCATTTTTCTCTGTCTCTTTCTAATAAATAAATAAAATCTTAAAAAAATAAACCCAATGTTGTGAAGAACGGAAGTCTTAATTTTGATGAACTTCAACATACTAATTTTTTCTTCTATGAGTCATTCATTCTTCCTTTATAGTGTCAAAGAAACTTCTTCTTAACCCAAGATGGGTTACTGATTTTTTAACCTAGATTGACCAGGGTGAATTTAAATGAAATAAAAACTGATATTAGAACATTGGGACATCTAGTCTTCCCAATTTGTATAAAGTATATTATTTTATTATGGTATCAGTTAAACTTCTGAAGGAGCTCGGAAGTCTGTAACAGGGTTATTTCTGTTTTCAATATGTAACATGGTTGATTCTCACTTACTTGAAACATAAGCTGATCAACGGTCCTTAATTAAAGTTATGACCATGAACACATTGCCAGATTTTGAAGGCGACACGAGTCCAGCACAGATTTTTGATAGCGTTCTCCCTCTCTGGCCTTGGTAGCACCTTCCATACCTTCCAGATAGACTTCAAGTCAACTTCTGTGATGCCCTGGAATTCATCATGACCTCCATTTTTTTAAGGCACCTCTCTAGTTTAATGAACCTTCATTTCCTGCTGAACTATTGAACAGTTGTTAGTTGCTCTGTCTTCTCCCAGTATGGCATCTTCAACCTATTGAGATGCCACAATTATCTTTCTAAAATACAAATGTGATCATGCCAAGTTCTTGTCTGTAACTCTCCCAAGGACTTCCTATGTCTTTAACATAAGTGCAAGCTCCTTAGTGTGCACCATAATTAGAGTGGCCATACATCTCAGTTTAAACCATTATTGTTAATGTATATGGTTGCTCGGCTTATAACACCTCACTGGTTTGCATTCTGGTTATACTAAATTCCTTTCAGTTCATGTGTATCGCTCACTGCTGGGCTTTTGGGTACTCTCTTCTTTCTGCCTTACCCTTTCAGCTGGCATTGAACTTCTTCTATAAAGCCTTACATGATATTCCATGTGTTTACTTTCTAGCTCTCCTATAGCTCTCTCATTGTAGCATTTAACAAACCATTGCTAACAGTTTGTTCACTTGCTTATGGGCTACACTAGACTGTAAGCTCTTTGAGGGCGGAGGGAATTCTATGCCTCCTGCTCTAACATATCCAGCAAATAGAACAATTAGCTAGTACACAAGTATTTACAGACCACATCTTCCACATATTAAGATTTTGAGACAACGAAATGTACCCTTCCCTCCTGGAAACACCTGATCTGGAACAAGGAAGCCTGGAGCACCTGAATGTGTTGCTCATATAAAAATACAAAACTCTCTTGGGATTGAGTAAAGAAAGCCTCTGGTTGCAGATGTCCAAGTATGACATTTAAGTGTTCTGTAACCTTCCTCTTGAGGTCTTGCTTTTCTTTGTGGCAGCTATCACTTTGATTCCTACAGTTCTTGACCTTTATAGTTCAGTTTTTCTCTTTGTCCTATGAAAAAAAAATTTGCTTCCCTTATACTCAGTTAAAAGAGACTAGAATTATTTTCTAATAGGTGATACAAAGAGCAACAACAATTTTAAGAAATGAAAAGCCAGGAGGGACCCAGTAATAACCACAAAATTTACAAACATTAAAAATAAGCAAGTCCTCAAAATACAGTTTTTAATATTGTGTCCCAGTAAAAGCAGCAGAAAGCTGGACTGTGCTTCACACTCCCTTATGCCCTGATCCTAAGATACGGAGTTATTCTAGCCCCAAATATGCTGCCATACATTTGCCCATGCCTGAATTCTTTCCTTCCAAGTCCCTTCTTTGTTCATGGTGAAGCCCTTGAATTTTATCTTGTTCCCTTAGCATCTAGAAAATACTCAGTTTGAGTACCTTACTGAATCTAAGAGCAAATAGCAACTTCTTTAAGCCGAGTCTTTTTCTTTATTTAGTTTTCTTTGCTGAGGATCTCCCTCTTAGACTTGGTTCCTGCTACGAGATCAATCCACAATAGAGTGTAGATTGCTAGCAAAGGACCTAGGCACCATGGGGTGACCCTAATCTTCCCAGTTCAAGGCTTTAGTTCTGTACTGCCTTGATATCCAGGGACCCAGACATCAAATGAGCTCCTTAGCATACACACTTCTGTGTATACATTCATACAATGTGCAGGAGCAAAGCCCTGCCCAAATTTACACCTTCCTTTTAAAAAAATGTAACAGTCCTTATTATGCCATAGTCACAGTTTTCACAAAACAAGATTGAAACTAATCATCGCCTATGAGTCAATACCTACACTTGAATTCCTTTGGATTTGTTTGTATGACCTGCAAAGTCAGGTAGGATATTCTAGAACAGTAGATCTCCAAGTGTGGTCCCTGGACAAGCAGCATCACCATTACCTGGAACTTGTTAGAAAGGCAGATTCTTGAAAGCCCACCTCAAACCTCCTGAATCAGAACTGTGGAGGTAGGACCCAGAAAGGACCCAGTCCTTCAGCTGAGTCTGAAACACTTAAAAGTTTGAGAACTGCTGTTTTAGAAGAATCATCTCCATTTTTGAATAATAGATGCAAAGTTGATTGTATGGAACTATCAAGTGCTTTGGTAATAGGTAGAGCATTAGATAGAGTGGCAAGTGGGGAAACTTTATCTCTTCCAGCAAGTTTCTGGGTGCCCATTAGACATTTTTCCATTGCTAATAGATCTGGCAGGAATGGAGTAAAGTTGAAGGAGATAGATCACATTCTCTGAACCAGTAAATAAATGAAAGTTCCCCCATACTTGCTGAGTTGCAGCCAGGAAAAAAGAAAAAGGAAAAACTAAAATAAAAAACCAAAAACCGACTTTTGTAGCAACATGGACGGGACTGGAAGAGATTATGCTGAGTGAAATAAGTCAAGCAGAGAGAGTCAATTATCATATGGTTTCACTTATTTGCGGAGCATAACAAATAACATGAAGGACATGGGGAGATGGAGAGGAGAAGGGAGTTGAGGGAAATGGGGGGGGAGATGAACCATAAGAGACTATGGACTCTGAAAAATAACCTGAGGGTTTTGAAGGGGCGGGGGGTGGGAGGTTGGGGGAGCCTGGTGGTGGTTATTATGGAGGGCACGCATTCCATGGAGCACTGGGTGTGGTATAAAACTATGAATTCTGTTACGCTGAAAAGAAATAAAAAAATATTAAAATTAAAAAAAAAAAGAAAACAAACAAACCAAAAACCCAACCCCCCAACCACTCCCCCAAATCTGATCAAAAATACAAGTGGACAGGAGCTGGGCACTCCTTAGAATAGAATGTCTGCAGGCTCCGGCCGAAGAGAAAATTCTTACTCAACATATGTTGCAAGTTGTGAGTACTAATTATATCCATATTTGCCTTTCATTTATGTGGCTTTCAGTTGTGGCTGGGTCTGCCTTACAGGTGCCCTGTGTTCCAGAGAGTGGAGATCAAAAGATTTCATGGGAATTCACCTCTCAGGCTTTCAGAAATGTATAGCCAAGAGATGAAATGTTTCTTTGGTATCATCATTTTCTTTTTCTATGAACAAGGCATCTAGGTTTCTCAGGGAAAGCTAGACCTTTAAAACAACAACAACAACAACAACAACAACAAAATTCCTATTTACCTAATAAATATTTACCTAATAAATTACCTTGAAGTTGTCAATATCCTAAGTAGATTGTTTTTCCATAATCGTTGTGGAGCATAGGTTATAATTCAGAGGACAGATTCAGCATTACTTTACTTTGCCAAGAATTTTTAATTGGTGATTGCTGATGTATATGTCATATTGCGGTTATCTGCTCAAGCAGCTGATGCATGCCACAGTTCGTCCGAGGCGGCAGGAGACTGGAAATGGGCACTGGGTGTCCTGACATGGCTACAGCGACCTGGCAGAAAGGGAAACACGTTTTTTTCATCAGTTGCCTATAGTGCCCCACCATATCCCATCTGGGATATAGAATTATTCTGGCTTCTAAAACCGGTGCTTCCTCTGGAAAACAAGTTTTCCTTCATCCAACCACTTATGTTAGGGTTCGTGTGAGGAGTCATCTGGGATCCTACTTTATTGACCTCTCTATACCAGGTCCATTCCAACATATGTTGCTGGCATCTGTATTTTTCCCTCAAGTCTTGGCATTGCATTTGGGAATTAGAAAAACATTAGTTTGTTGTAGAAACACATCTTTATGAGGGCTGTATGTGAAAAATGCATCTGGAGGACTGTTTTTCGAATGGTGTCCTTCAATCTCCGGACATGTTCTAAGGGTATGTTTGGCAATATGTCATCTCTGACACATAAATCTGGGCTTCCCGGGGCTTCTTAGGCTGACCGCACGGCATTTCATTCTAGGATTCTGTCCTTTTTCTCCCAGACTCTTCTGTAGGCATCAGATCCAAATCCATCCTTTATTTCTGTACGTTTGTTTCTAGATTTCATGAAATGCAGTGTAGGGATGATATGTTTTTAAAATAAGCACAGCAGTAATTAGAAAAGACTACAGTCAGACCCAAATAAACTAGTTGTCAAGTGGGACAAATAGCCACGGATCCCTGGGATACTCCCCTTCCCCAGAACTTTGCTTGGGTGCCATCTGCTTTGACGGCAGCGTCTTGTGGTGGGATTATGTTGGATTAAGAGACAGCAGATCTTTTTCCTAGTTTTGGTTCTGTGACCAACAGGCTGTGTGAATATGAGTCAGACAATTCCCTCTTTGTGCTTTAGTTTCTTCATTTAGAAACTAATGGTTGGGACTCAGTTTTTAAAATCATCAGCCTAAGTAGTCTAGGAATCTTACTACTGCTATTGAATGGTTGTTAATAATGAGTTCCCATTTTCACTTTGCTCTGTTCTCCTCTACTTGAGCTTCTCCCCTTACCTCATCAGAAGAACTTGACGGAGGGAAGAGGCAGACATATTAGAGAGAAAGGAGGGGATTGTTAATAGAGTATTCATAAAGCTGTGCAGTTCCTGCTTGCCCTGGCACCATCTTGGCACTTAGTGTCAAGAGATTTATCTTCTAGCATCAGTAAAGTTTGTGAGATGTGGGAACGAAGCCACATAGCTGTCAAGAGCTCCATCCTGGGGCGCTTGAGTGGCTCAGTGGGTTAAGCCTCTGCCTTCGGCTCAGGTCATGATCTCAGGGTCCTGGGATCAAGGCCCACATCGGGCTCTCTGCTCCACAGGGAGCCTGCTTCCTCCTCTCTCTCTCTCTTTCTCTCTCTCTCTGCCTGCCTCTCTGCCTACTTGTGATCTCTCTCTGTCAAATAAATAAATAAAAAAATATATTTTTAAAGATTTATTTATTTGACAGAGAGAAAGAGAGAGGCAGAGAGAGAGAGAAGCAGGCTCCCTGCTGAACAGAGAGCCCAACTCAGGGCCCGATCCCAGGTCCCTGAGACCATGACCTGAGCCAAAGGCAGAGGCTTAACCCACTGAGCCACCCAGTTGCCCCAAATAAATAGAATATTAAAAAAAAAAAAAAAAGAGCTCCATCCTCACTGTCCTGGGAGGAGGGAAGGAGCATGGGTGGGTAGATAGGTGAGAGGTGTCTGAATTATTCTTCCTAACTCGGGAATCTGCTGGTCCTGTGGAAGCTCTGGTTTACTGAGGTACAGTTTTTAGTTTTCAATTCCTAGGTTTTTTTCCGAGAATGCCCCAGTTTTCCACTCTGGCATTAGAAGACCTTGACCTTCTACCAAGTTATTTAAGTTTCCTACTTCTTTCTACAATAGATACTGATTCTGGTCTCCATATGCCCAGTCACTGTCTGACATCTGACTTCACAGGAATGGATCTCTTGCAGACTTCTGATATTAGTTCCTTTCCCTCATATTGATCCTTGGGATTTAGACATCAGTCTTGATTGAGCCCAAGATTTCTATATCCTCTTTGAAATTTGGACTTCAGATCAACATTGACTTGTAACTCCATTCTTGGTCTCAGTTTTTCCTATGGACTACCACTGAGATCTTAGAGTTTCTGCCAGGTGAACCGTGAGAAACTGTTGTTTGACAAGCAGGAAAATGAGCTATCATGTTACTGACATTTTTGGGGTTGTGCAGTAGAATCTTTAAAGGGTCTTAATTGTTTGGCATATATTTCCCCTGGAAATCTAAGAATGTAAGTGTTTCAGAAGAAAAACACTTTAGAGTTACAGTTGACCACATCAACAAAAATGCTTACACATATTTCTTGTCTTTAATAGGTAATAAGTGCATAGCAAATTGCTCTGCCAGAGCTAGTGGGGAAGTTAATTAATCGCCTGTTTGTAACACATGGAGTCATTTCTGAGTGGCTTCAATTTATTTGTTCAAAAATAACCCCAAAGATGAATTGCACATTAGATTTACTGCCTACAATTTTGTAGCTTGTAGATGCTATGGTGGGAAGCAGTAACTAATTTAATAATTTAGAAACAATTTGGGAATAGCTGAGTGAAAATAAAGTTATTTGACTTTGCTTTATGAACTCAAATTTTGGGGGAAAGTTTTTATGAGTTTGACCAGCAGAAGCTTTTGATTCCCATTAGCGGTCACAGCTGCTCGCTGTGAACGTGGCAAGCTTGCTACATTGAAATGTTGCCACCTAGTAGTTTATTTGTCAGGTCTAAAAGGATGAGACAAGAGCACAAGATGTTTTTGAATGTTTGCAAATTCCTAGGGAAGCTATTTTTATTCCAAATGGTATAAATTCTAAAAAAAGAAAAAAATGATTTTGGTATTTGAAATAATCATTTGGGCATCATCGTTTTGATTGCCCTAGCTCTTTGGGTCATTGCCAAGGCAACCCCATTCATAATAGAGGCCCCTGTATGGTGTGTAAGTAGGAACGTTTCAGGCCATAGAGGTTTGCTAGACCAGCAGAAATGATTTCAGGGAATTGTAGACAGTTAAAACTGCAGATGTCCTTGAAATAATTTCAAGCAGCTCCCTGTTTTACAGTTGAAGGAATTAAGACTCAGGAAAGTTACAGAAGTTAATCACGGCCACACGTCTTTTTAGCAGAAGAAATGGTTGTAGAATCTAAGACTCCGGATTCCCAGTTTAATTATCCTTCTACCATATGCTGAAAAGGGTTAGAACGAAATGAAAAAAAAAAAAGAGCTAAAAAATGCCTTTCTTAAGTGCTTTTTAAAAAATGTTATTTATTTGTTAGGGAGATAGAGAGAGAGCACAAGTAGGCAGAGCAGTAAACAGATGGAGAGGGAGAAGCAGGCTCTCCGCTGAGCAGGGAGCCGGATGCAGGGCTCTATCCCAGGATCCTGGGATCATGACCTGAGCTGAAGGCAGCCGCTTAACCAACAACTGAGCCACCCAGGCACCCCTCTTAGGTGCTTTTTAATGGATTCCGGGGGATGAAGCTGAGAAGTGTAACATTTATTTTTTATTTTTTTAAAATTTTTATTTTTTTATAAACAATTTTTTATCCCCAGGGGTACATGTCTGTGAATCGCCAGGTTTACACACCTCACAGCACTAACCATAGCACATACCCTCCCCAATGTCCATTACCCCACCCACCTTTCCCGACCCCCTCCCCCCAGCAACCCTCAGTTTGTTTTGTGAGATTAAGAGTCAGAGAAGTGTAACATTTAAAAGCAGTTTCAGTCAGCCACTTTCAGTTCATTACCCTTCTCTGAGATGCATCTATAGTAACCTGTGTTCTGTGTTCCCAGTTTAATAATTTGGTCTCCTTTTAATTTTGTACATAATTAAAATGGATGTTTCTTTTCGATTCAAGGGTTGTCTTTTATTTTCTGTCTGTTTATGGAACTGAGGCCAGATAAATGAGCTCAAATGAATTATGCAAAGTTTCTGTGAAGTGAGGGATAGCTGTCCCACATGCTGAGAAAACGTGCTTTTGCCTTCTTGTCTGGTGGCTGTGTGTATCTAATTATGTTCAGAATATGCTGCTGGGAGAAACGTGGCCTGGATGCATTCCCCTTCGGAAAGGCCTGTTGGTGACAATGATACTGTTTAAGTCCAGGAGAAGCTAGGGGCCTGGGCATGGCAGACAGAGGCAAGCGAGCGCCTGGCATCAGGCCTCTAGAGGGCAGTGCTGCCTTATGAGTCAGTCGCCGAACTCCGGGTCTAAGGCTAGATGGGATAAACAGTACTGAGTGTCTTAGACACCTACTTTTCCTGGAGTTCTAGACATAGAAGGATAAGTAATTATGTTGTGGGTTGGTACTTTCTTTGAGCCTGGATGTCCTGGACTCACTTTGCAGTTCTAATTTTTATAGTGTCGAGAATAGGACACGACAGAGTATCAGCACATCTGGTATCTAGTCTTAGTTCTGTTACTGATTAATTGTGTACCTTGAGGCCTCTGGCTTCAGTTTCTTCATCTTAAAACTTAAGTGGTTCTAATATTTCTTCTCTAAAATCTGTGAGTCAGCTGGTTCTTCTTTTCTGCCCCATTTCCCCGGGCCCTACTCAATAATCAATTTCATCCTAGGGCTTACCTCTGACTTTTAAAGAGGTATTAGGATAACCTCTCCGTAAATAAATCTCCCCCTCTGTCTTGGCTACCAGACCCAGTTTCTGTTCCAGGAATGTTTCTTGCAACATCACCCTTCTAAAGTAGCCACTGTGGTCTAATCAGGCTTGCCAAAAGAGCTCATTAGCAAAAATGCTTAGTGACCTTTGTTATGGGTTGAGTTGTGCCCCACTCCTCCAATTCATATACTGAAGTCCTTACTGCCAGCATGTGACCTTTTTTTTGGAAATAGGGTAGGTGCAGACGTAATCAGTTAAGATGGGGTCATACTGGACTAGAATGGACTCCTAATCCAATATGACAGGTATTCTTTTTTTTTTTAAGATTTTATTTATTTATTTGACAGACCGAAATCACAAATAGGCAGAGAGGCAGGCAGAGAGAGGAGGAAGCAGGCTCCCCGCTGAGCAGAGAGCCTGATGCGGGGCTCGATCCCAGGACCCCGGGATCATGACCTGAGCCGAAGGCAGAGGCTTTAACCTACTGAGCCACCCAGGCGCCCCATGACAGGTATTCTTAAAAAAGGGAAATTTGGAAACAGACATGCACAGAGGCAGTTATGCTGCCACAAGACAAGAAACTACCAGAAGCTGGGAGAGAAGCTTGGAGCAAATTCTTCCCTAGTGCCCTCAGGAGAAGTACAGTCCTGCTAATACTTTGATCGTGGACCTCCAGCCCGAGAACTATGAGAAAATAAATTTATTTTATCTCAGCTGCTCAGTTTGTGGTACTTTGTTATGGCAGCTCTAGCAAAAGAACACAACCCTAATGGGCATTCAGTTGACTCATTGGACTACGTGTTGAATGTGGTTTTTCCTAGGTGGCTGTGAACTCACAAAGACTTGGTCCTGCCTCCCGCACTGTACTCCATCCAAGCCACCAGTACTGGGTTGTTCGAAATGACCGCAAGTTTTGTATAACTTGGGGCACGTGATAGATTTAGTAGGAAGAATGCCCCCGCCCAGAGGTAATACAGTTTATCCTTCTTTAATATTTGATAATCCTTTTGCTCTTCCAACTTAAATTGGACTCTGAAGCAAATCAAATGTGCTGGTGGCTCAGTGATTCAGAACTGTCTTCAACTTGAAGTAGTACTTGGAATGCAGGAATTCTCATTTACTGAATAAATAAGGGCAGAGGCTTGATCTGAAAGTGTTCCCAACAATTGTTCCTAATAATTCATAGCCCTAGCTTGTGATCAGGAAGAGAAGAATTAATTGTGGTCACTTCTCTTACTAAGACCTGTCATTTAAGTCTGTCTCCACGGTTATTCCAGAGCCAAAATATACTGAAAAGATGAGAACAGAAACTGTTGTCAGGGAGTAGGGGGAGGCTTGGTTAGAAAAGCCTTCATGAAGGCCATGTTTCTGTCAGCATCCACATCTCAGCTGGAACATAATTGACATTTATGAGGGAGTCACCTGTAGATATTCCGTAGTCCTTAAATGATGGAATAATTCCTTTAGATCAACATGCATTGCACTTCTCAGAAAAATCCAGAAATTTTAGATATTTTGGCAATTGCTTGGAAGTTGTACAGCCTTGGTTTATATTGCTTAGTGTCGTGTGCTACTTCTTGAAGCGGAAGTTCACTCTTTCTTCATACTGTCAATTATATTCTTCTCTGATACCTATACCATTTGGATCCCCACATACATCATTGGATTTTAGTCAGCGCCCGGGAGATGAAAGTTGTCATTTTAGTAGATTCAAGTTCTAGGCATGGGTATGGTCTATCTTGTTTCTGTGATTCCTCAACTTTGCTTTTGATCTTGAGCTACGTTTTCAGTGAGTTCCTTTACCTCACAAAAGAAGGGAGCAAAAGATTAGCATTATTTCTTTTTTGGTACTAAAGAGGAAAGATACTTGTTTGAAAAATATTACTGATAAGCTATAATCTAATTATTGGAAGAAAGAATGAAGGTAAAAGTTATTTTCGGGCCCTCTCGATAAAACCAGCTGGTGGTTTAAAAAATCGAAGTCTTTAACCTAGGGTATAGATTATCCTCTACTTACTCTACTTTAGAGATTCAAAAGACAGAAATTTTGGGTTTTATTATTTTTCCATACTAAGCTTAATTTTACATTTTCTAACAGTAAAGGGAAATGCATATATCATGACGATGAGGTTCCATTTTTTAGTAGAAGGAAGCAGACTATTTCATCGAGAGAGGATTAAGTAACCAGCCTTGATGTATTGGAAGGGTCTTGACTCCTTAGGACATACATGAGGTTCGCCACGAAGTTTTGGCAAAATTTTACAGAAGGGTCCATTCCTAGTAAAAGAAGACCCCATAGCTCCTGTTCTATAAATGAGGCAAAGATTTGTGAATTATCATATAAAATAAATTGATGGGAATATATTTCCTTTGACAAAACATGGTAGCCCATTTAGGGTCTGTTTCTATTCCAAGGAACTCTGCTTGCTCATGTACTTTCTATAGGGCATGGACTTTCAATCAAAATCACTTGAAAACTGATAACTAATTATAAACCATCACTTGCAAACACTGAAATCTCTTTATTCACAGTTTAAATTCCATGGACCCAGCTAATTATGGGTTGCATTAGTTACCTATAGCTGTGTAACAAATTGCTCTAAAACAACACATTTTATTATCTCCCAGCTTTTGTGGGTGAAGAATCTGGGTGCAACTCAGGATCTTCTCCTGGAAGTAGTCAAAGTGTTGGCTGAGGATGGATATGCTTCCAATCTCTCTCATGTGATTGTTAGCAGGATTCAGTTCCTTGCTGGCTGTTGGCCAGAGACCTCTCTTAGTTCTTTTCCACTTGGAGTTTTCCATGGGGTGGTTTACAACATGGCAGTTGGCTTCTATCAGAGGGAGCACTTGGAGAGCAAGAGAAAGTGAACAAGGTAGGTAAGGGTCTTTTTGTAGCCAAATGTTAGAAGTGATATCCTGTCACTTTTGACATCACAAGTGAGTCAGTATGTCCAGCCCACATTTAAGGGGAGGGGAACTACACAAGGTAGTGAGTACGAGGAGACAGGCCTCATTTTAATAGAATTTGATAACTATAATTATTTTAATTGTATAATTTGAACTGATGTTATTGCCTTTCTATTTATTTATTTTTATTTAATTAATTTATTTTTTAAAGATTTTATTTATTTGTCAGAGAGAGAGAGTGCAAGCACAAGGAGGGGGAGCAGCAGGCAGAGGGAGAAGCAGTTTCTCCCCCCACCCCCAACACAATGAGCCCGACTCAGGACTTCATCCCAGGACTCTGGGATCATGACCTGGGCCAAAGGCAGACGCTTAATGACTGAGCCACCTGGCACCCCACTTTTGACTCTCTTTTGTTCATTTACTTGCACGGGCAGCAAAAACCATGTGGATATGCAGAAATGAAAATATGAGAAAGAATTGGGGTATTTGCAATTCCTTCAGTCTTTTCCTAATGACACCAGCTCCAGAGTTGACTTGCAGGAGACTGGGGAATATTTCTGCTCTGAATGTTTGGGGAATAACCATGTTTGGAACTGGTTTCTACTTGCAGATGTCTGAAAATTTTTTTTTTTCTTTTTTTAAAAAATTAATTTATTTGACAGACAGAGATCACAAGCAGGCAGAGATGCAGGCAGAGAGGTGGGGGGGGGAAGTACGCTCCTGGCCGAGCAGGGAGCCTGATGCGGGGCTCGATCCCAGGACCCCGAGATCATGAACTGAGCCAAAGGCAGAGACCCAACCCACTGAGCCACCCAGGTGCCCCTGAAAAAATTTTTATTATCTTTTTTCCACTGGCATGATTCTTTAATCAACTCAGAAGGGCATTTTCTGTATTCTTTTTCTACTCACTTTAGAAACTTAGAGAATAAGGGTGCCTTAGTGGCTTAGTCATTTAAGGGGCTGCCTTTGGCTCAGGTTATGATCCCGGGGTTCTGTGATCCAGCCTCTGTCAGGTGGGCTCCCTATTCAATGGGGAGTCTACTTCTTCCTCTCCCTCTGCATGCTTTCTTTCTCTCTCTCTCAAATAAATAAGTAAATCTTTTTTTTCCCCTAAAAAAGGAAACTTAGAGAATAGAGGCCATAGTTTGAAGATGGACAGAAAGAAAAGGAGGAAGGTAGAAGAGATAGACCAAAAAGTTCAGCGTTGGCAGACTGTGGGGCAGGACACTTGCTGATTTCTAGCTCTGTACTCAAGATTTAACCACCCAGGAAAAGCCACTGCATCAGTCCTGGTGACCTGTCTGAGGGGAGGGTTCTCTGTCCACTTTCACACAGGTCAGGCTGAAGTATATGGAAATACCACCTTGGTCAGGTCAGTTGTAAAAACTGGGCAAGAGAGATCACAGACAATGGGTTGTTTGACGCAGGTGACTGGTTTTATAGGGATTTTGACTACCATAATGGCTAAATCAGCTGTACATGTAGAATCTGTCATGTTTATAGTTCACTTGATAAAAAACAGTAGACTATGCCACAAAATTGTGGGAAAACATCTGAATTTTATGGCCTCCTTAAGGTCATAGTCAGGAAAAAGTTTTTCATTTTTTTTTGCTAGTATTTCAGATTGAATTATGTTACTATGGAAAATAACTTCAATCCTCTTAAGTATGGATGACCTCAGTTATTTTCTAATGGCTCTCCCACCCTCATACTCTGTTAGGACCTTCCAGCGCTACGCCCTGCTGTCTTATAAACCTTCCTGAAACATCTACTTCTCTATCTGCACTATCTGCACAGAAACACTTAATGACTTCTTATTCCTCCACATTAAAGATCATATCCTCAACATTTATTCAAGGTATGCATGATCTGTTTCAGCTTTCCCTTACTTTTGTAACACTGCTTAACTAATATGTAAATCTGCATGCAACACTTAATTTTCAAATCCAGCAGACTATTTGATATTTCAACTTAGGTATAAATGTCTTATATATTATATGTCCCAAAAGACTGTGATTCCTGTCTTCCTCACCCATTCTTCCCCTTGGCTTTCCCATCCCAGTGTATGGTATCATCATCTGCCATCAGGTCAAAAGTTAGAAGTCATCCTGGATTCCTTCACTTTCTTCATGACCCGACATGATCAACCCATCAGCATGTTCTCTTCTGGTTACCTACTTATACATTCAGATTGGACTATTTCCTGTCACAGCCACAGCCTCCATCTAACGTGGGTTACCATCCTCTTTTACTAGATGGTTCTAGTAGCCTCCTAAACATTTTTCAGTTTCTATGCTTTCTCTTAAAAATCTCAATTTCCACATATGAAGAGGAATCTTTAAAACATATACATCAGATTATAGACTCTCCTTCTAAAACTTTCCAGTGATTCTTCATATCATCTAGATACAAGTCCATGTTCATACCATGGCCCCAAGACCCTGCATGACTTAGCTCCCCTTTTCTGCTATCATTCTCTCTACTTCCTACTATGCTCCATCACGCTGGATACTTTTATTTATAACAAGCCAGCTTATTTCCTCCCCATGGCTTTTGTTTTTCTTGTCACTTAAAAAAAAAAGATTTATTTATTTGTTTTAGCGAGAGAGGAAGAGAGAGGGAGAGAGCATATGATTTGGGATAGAGCAGAGGAAAGGGAATCTCAAGCAGACTCCCTGCTGAGTGTGCAGCCTGATGCAAGGCTTGATTCACGACCCTGAGATCATGACCGGAGGCAAAACCAAGAGTCAGACATTCAACAAACTAAGCCACCCAGGTGACCCCTTCTTGTCACTTGTGACAGGAGTGTTGGTTCCCCAGAGCTTCACATGGCTGGCTTCTTTTGGTCATTTAGATTTCAGCTCAAATGCTGTCTTCCCAGAGAGACCTTCCCTGACCATCCAATCTAAGCTAACATTCAGTATACTTTTGATTCTATTTTCAAATTTTATATTCTTTGCAGAACTTATCACTATCTGAAATTTATATTTTTGGTCTACTCATTTATGTCTGCCTCTATGCCCTGGACTCTGAGCTCCCTGCGAGTGAAGCCTCCTCCGACTTCTTTGACCTCTTCACTGTGCTGTCCCAGCACCTAGAACAGGACTGGACTGCAGTAGGTGCTCCAGTCTGTAAGCCAAACTGTCTGGTTATGGGCTTCTGAATATGACACAGTTTATATTCCTTGCATTTTAAAAAAACATTTCTTTTGACTTGAATATTGCATTGCTTTCCCTCTCTGCTTTTGAAAATTGTTTCATCTTTCAAAACCCCATTTAAATATCAACTTTCTCAGCCACCCCAGCACACAGTTACAGCCCCTCTGCTGTGCTTTAACTATTCTTGTCAGATTCATAATTTTTTTTTCTTTTTGTTTATATGTCATCTTGAAGTTTAGATTTTTATGACTGTATATCTTATGCCCTCAACTGGATTATAAGTCCTCTAAAGGCTGGGATATAAAGGAATTCTATGCATTTTTTTTCATATTATTGTTGCTATTAAAATATGGCATGTGTATATAAATGTTGAATAATATGTATTGATTAATTCATTTTCATTCTCACACCTAGTCAGAATTTCAAATACTCAATTTATAAATTTGAAATCATTCTTGCTTTTGGGTGACTGCTAACATTTTCATTTAAAATGGCACTATTTAAAGATATACCTGCAGAAACTAATTCCCAAATTACCACATAATTGGTATCAACTGGAAGCCTTAACAGTGAGCTGCTGGTTTCGGCTATTCTTCCAGTTTTTACAGGCAGTTATGACTTTACACATCTGTCGTAGACAATATAGGGCTTAAAGAATTCTTGCAGAACAACTAAAACAATATATGCGTAGACAAGAAACTTAGGGGATGCATTTAGTACCAGGAAATCTTTACTAAGGGCACCTGGGTGGCTCAATTGGTAAAGCTGCTGCCTTTGGCTCAGGTCATGATCTCAGGGTCCTGGGATCAAGTCCTGCATCAGGCTCCTTGCTCAGAAGGGAGCCTGCTTCTCTCTCCGCCTCTGCCTGCCACTCTGCCTGCCACTCTGCCTGCTGGTGCACGCTCTCTCTCTCTCTCTCTCTGACAAATAAATAAATAAATATATAAAATCTTAAAAAAAAAAGAAATCTTTATTAGAACTCAAGCTTGATTTCGTAGGAAAAGCAAATACCCCATCTTCTGTAATAATCATTGTCAAAAGAAACTATGTAATCTTTGACCGGTGAAATTCATTCTTATCATTTAAGAATTTGCCAATCTAGTATATTCCTCTACCCTTCCTCTTTTTCTTCCTTTGGAAATCACATTAAATAAAATCAAGTATCACAGGTATAAGCTTCTCAACTTCCTACACTCCATTTACAATGTTAACTAGGCACTCATTCTTCCATATCTGACTCTTCTGTTTCAGAGGGAAAAACTGTTTTGTATTAGTTACTATAAAATGTAATCTGGGTAAGTATACTGAAATATTTTTGATTACCAAAATCACCAAGGAAGCTCTTACAAAGGTAATAGTATCCCTGATTTGAAAGATAATCTACCCTCTAACTGTAGATCCCACTTTTCCCCAGATTGTCCAGGATTTGATCCATAATTACCTCGACTTTCCCTCTATCTTTGACATCTAACTGAACTGCATCTTCTTACAATGTATAGCGCCAGGAGCTGCTTCTCTAAGGCTGTATACCTGAGCAAGTCTTGACCTAGGAGTAGGGTTAGCAAAAAATAGAGGAAGAAAAATGGGTCTCAGGTAAGAGGAACGATATGTGGTAAGTTATACGGTCTGTAATAAACATAACAAGAAATCATAAATAGTTTGGTGTGAATAGGAAAAAGGGCTATTCTCTGGAAACACCCAGTGGCCTGTGTGTGAGTGCAGGGCTAGTGATCAGTTGGGTTATCCAGGGTTAGAGTTTTGCTGTGAGGTTAGGGCAGAGGTTCAGGGGGTCGTGGAGAGCGGCAAAAGAACAATTGAAAAGGTGGATCTAGCAGGTAAGTCAATGAAGTGAAACAGGAAGGGAAGTGAAATCTGGGAGAAAATGCTGGGTAGAGACCTCCATGTCTGGAGGTTGGGAACGGGAGCCCGTTGAGGGTGTGGGAGCATAATAACAAGGTTATACCGATGGAGCCTTCATAGTATGGTTCTAGGAGGACAAGAACTTTAAACTGAACTTAAAGGAAGAGACCGGTTATCAACTGGACTGACAAAAAGAAGTTGACAACAAGTCTGTTATATTACAAGCAGCAAAGCTTGGCTCTTTCAACCCTAAACATGAGAGCCTTAAAAAAATATTTTTTTGATAGGCACCAACTAGTGGGTAGAATCTTTATTTTTAGTGGAAAGAAGATCTTCAGGAAGTCGCATACAATTTGAAGGCTTCTTTTTATCCTAGAACTGTAAGTAGATCCAGTAATTATACAATTAAAAAATAAGGTTTATAATGTACACTGAATCAATAACTTCAAATTGCTATTGAATAAACCATGAGAATGAAAACCCTCTGCTTTCTGTTGATAATCAAAAGTTTTCTTATTTCTTTTGAGGGGAAAATACCAGAAGCATACCATTTGGATATAATACCCCAGTTGCTATGGACCTCTGGGGAGAAGTTTGTGGAGATTGGTGTTGTCCTTACTTCCTGTGGGGGCTATCCCCAGGATGATTTCAGATGCCGGGCTACACCCAGGGAGACACACATTATGCATGTTTCCACTTTATAGATGCTTAGCTTCTTGTGGAAGGAGCTTGAATTCCCCAACAATCGTAATTGGAGGCCACATTTTACAATGGTTTCATGAAGAATTGATGATAAATTCTACTCCAGACGGTTGGGGATGTAAGCAGCCATGTTATCATTTATAGTCTCTTTAGAGGTTTTGTTCTCACACAAAGCTGCTAGTCGTTACCGTTTCATGTTATTTAACATCTTCTAAATCAGTGATGCTGTGTGGTGTTGATTACACAATGCATAAGCCTAAAATAGATGGGATTCAAACCATCACAAAACATGGCAGCTCTTACTTTGGTCTTGCCTCATGGATCCAGTTGCATGTGTGTTTTAAACAGTCCAGAGGACATTTTCTTCATTTTCCATTCCCAAGATCATGATTTCTGGTGCAAATAACAAAGCGGAACTGAACAAAATTTGTGATGCCTGAGGATCTTCGAAGGAGTTTTCCAAATGATTCATGAATCAATAGCTGATAGACTCAGCCATGCAGGGTATTTTTTTGTTGCTTCTGATGGTTTGGATCATCTGGTGTATTCTCTACTGCAAAGCATACAGCAAGCATTCCGTAAACATTTGTTATTGTGATGAATGACTGAAGGGAAGTGGGGAGGAAGGGCTTCTAAGAATACATAATTTCAGAGATCAAATGCTGTAATTGGCAAAACTAAAACAACAAACAAATAAAAACCAAACAGCCTAAACTTCTTCATATTCTTTTTTTTTTTTTTAAAGATTTTATTTATTTATTTGACAGACAGAGATCACAAATAGGCAGAGAAGCAGGCAGAGAGAGAGGAGGAAGCAGGCTCCCTGCTGAGCAGAGAGCCCGATGAGGGGGTCAATCCCAGGACTCTGGGATCATGACGGATCATGACATGAGCTGAAGGCAGAGGCTTTAACCCACTGAGCCACCCA
>PISX010030855.1:0-18168 GCA_004024625.1 Mellivora capensis
TGGTTGAAATTTTCAAGATTGTGACAATCACCAAAGGCCAACAACTGAATCAATCATGTCGATGTAATGGATCCTCCATAAATGCTCCAAACAAATGGGTTTGGAGAACTTCCAGGTTGGTGAATGCATTCATGTGCTGGGAGGGTGGCATCACCCAAATTCCATGGGGACAGAAGCTTCTGTGCTCTATGTACCTCTTTATCTGAGTGTTCATTTATACCCTTTATAATATACCATAATAATAAACTAAAAAATGAGGTCATTAGGGTGACCTAATCCAATCTAACTGGTATCCTAGTAAGAGGAAATTAAGACATAGATTTATAGAGTGAAGACCACATGAAGACAGAGAGGAGATGGTCATCTATAAGCCAAGGGGAGAGACCACAGAAGAAACCAAACCAACACTGCCCGCACCTTGATCTCAAACCTCCAGCCTTGAGAATTGTGAGAAAATCATTCTGTTGTTAAGCTACCCAGTCTGAGGTACTCTCTCATGGCATCCTGAGAAGACTAATACATAGACCTAGTGTTTAAATTTTGGCTTCTTTGTGTAACATGAAGCAGAGAACTGGATTTCTCTGGGTTCCAGCTTCCTCATAGAAAAAAAAACATGATTAAGTGAAATAAGTCAAGCAGAGAGTGTCAATTATCATATGGTTTCACTTATTTGCGGAGCATAACAAATAACACGGAGGACATGGGGAGATGGAGAGGAGAAGGGAGTTGAGGGAAATTGGAGGGGGAGATGAACCATGAGAGACTATGGACTCTGAAAAACAACCTGAGGGTTTTGAAGGGGCAGGGGGTGAGAAGTTGGGCCAGTCTGGTGGTGGGTATTGTGGAGGGCACGTATTGCATGGAGCACTGGGTGTGGTGCATAAAAAATGAATTCTAGTACACTGAAAAGTAATTAAAAAATAAAATTTTTTTAAAATAAAAAAAAAGAGTAACCCCTGTTCTACCAGAGTCACAATGTCATTGGCAAGGGTTAAATAAGATCAAGATTGTGATAGGATTTTTTTTTAAGATTGTATTTATTTATTTGCAAGAAAGATAGAGAGAGAGTGAGTGGGCATGAGCCAGAGGGAGGGTCAGAGGCAGAGGGACAGGCAGACTTCCTGCTCAGTGGGGATCCCTTTGCGGGGCTTGATCCCAGGACCCCAGGATCATGACCTGAGCTAAAGACAGACGCTTAACCAACTGAGCCACCCAGGTGCCCCAAGACCTTAAGAGGGTTTCTTACATGCTTCTTATCTAGGCTGAGTAGACCAGTAGTGAACGGCTTTCTCATTTCTTGGCTGATCACCACCTAAACCAGAATGGTGAGTGGATTTCATTTCTTGTGCCATACTTGAATAAGTATCCTGGAGTGGTGAGATCAGTTATAAGACTATGTGAAAATTCAGTGGGAAAAATATCTTGATAGAGTTGAAAAGGTCATATTGTGAATTTAGGGGGAGAGAAAGGTTATAAATATACTTTTTTTATTTTTCAGCTGAAGGTCATATTCTCTATGGAGGTCATTTTCTCTATAACATCTTCCATTACGAAGACAGTTGATACCTTTCTTTTTAAAAAAATTTCTATAGAAATATTTAGTACTCATCTTTCAATATTTTAATCTTATTATTTGTGTTACTTTCCTATGGCTGCTGTGGCTTAATGCAACATACATGCATTATTTATAGTTCCGAAGGCCGCAAGTGCAAAATCAGCTTCCCTGGGCTTAAGTCAAGGTACTGGCTTACCTGGTTCCTTCTGGAAGCTCCAGGGGAGAATTCATTTCTTGGCTTTTCCTAGCTTCCAGAGGTACTCCTTGGCTCATGACCTCATTCCTTGAATCACTCCAGCCTCTTGCTTTTGTTGTCACATTTCTTACTTCCTCCTTTGACCTTCTTGTTGCCCTGGGCCCTCCTGATTATGGGATTTCATCAAGTGCTCACCCAGATATTCAGAATAGTCTTCTTATCTCATCTTTAGCTTAATCATGTCTGCAAGTCCCCTTTGCCAGATAAGGTAACATTTACAGTTTGGGATTAGAATATGGATATCTTTTGGAAGCCAGTATTATTCAGTACCTGCTCTGCCCCATCCTCCAATACTAACGAGGAAATGCAGAAAAATATAGAGAATGGGATTTCCCCCCAATTTCTCTAATTGTTATCTTTGTGAGCTTGGGAAAGTCACTTAACCTCTCTGAGCCTATTCCCTCATGTAAAGAGGGTATGGACATTACCCAACTTACAGGGTGGCTTTGAACTTTCAGTTACAAAAGAGATATGGGAGCAGTGAATATAGCTCCAAGGACACGGAAGACAGCTGTTTTGCTTCATTCACTCTTTGGTTCTTCCAAATTTAGGTTGCTCCAACTTAAGTTTTCTGTTTTCACAGAAAGAGAGCAATCTCAGACCAAATTACTCCTTGTGTGCTGAGCTTGTCCAGAACAGGGGGTCTGAGCAATCCCGCACAGTCATTGAAGGTATGTAGGCAGGGGAACATCTTCAGCCTCAAGGATATCAAAGCTTGCTTAGTTTTTTCTTCACTAATCAGAGGCCAAGGCAGCCCTTGGCCACCAGGAAGGACTTTGTCTTCTCTAGTCTACCACACTGACCAGGGGCTGGTAGAGTTGGCTCATTCTAGTAACTGAGGATTACTCCAATTCCAGTTATGAGGATGAATTTTGCCTTACATCATGGGTCACTTAACCATCCTGATGTCTCTTGTATCCACTGCACATGCCTGAGATTCTCTACTGCTTGGCTTGTGATAGCATGGGCTTCACTGCATTCACTTCTTTTGCCTTACTCCTCAGTTTGCCCTTTGGTTTTGCTACTTTCCTACTCTGGTGAATAGCCTCATACCTCAGTCATTTCCTGGAACTACTGCCTGCCAAACTCTTGTCAGCCTTACTCCCAGATGTTAGGACTTTCCCCTAAAACCGAATTCAGATTAAGAGAGATTCCTCACGGATAGATCTCTCTGATACTAGCTACCTGCTTGCGAATCTTGAGACTAAGCCTCTCTTTTGGCTTTTCTGTTGGGACAGCATTTATCATTTATGCTTCCACATATCTACGCATCTGCCCATCCATCCATTTACCCACTATTTACTGAACCCCAGTCATAACCGTGGCTGACAAAGGTGAATCAAATAAAGACCTACTCTGTGAAGAGTTCATACTCTAGTGGGGGAGACAAGTAAATAAAGAGTTATGCAATATAGTATGAAACATTATTCAGTTAATACATGTAAGAAGTCCAATGGGACCTCAGAGGAGGCACTTAGTTTTGAGGCCAGAGGTTAGATGAATCTTCACGGAGGAGGTGAAGCCAAAGCTGGATGTTGAGGCTGAGTAGATGTTTGGTAAGGGGACACAGAAGGACATTGCTTTGCCGACTGCCTGTCTAGCCTTCAGCCTGGTTCCTTCCAATTCCAGACTGGTTCCCTATAACTTAACTTTCTCAAAGAGTAAGGACTATGGACTGAATTGTGTCCCCCCAAATTCATAGGTTGAAGCTGTCATACCCAATGTGATTATATTTGGAGATAGGGTCTTTGGGGGGCAATTAGGGTTAAATGAGGTTAAATGAGGTGGAAACCTAATCCAATAGGCCTGGTGTGTTTATAGGAAGAGGAAGGGGCTTGAGAGATCTCCTCATCTTGTGAGGACACATGGAGAAGGTGGCCATCTGCAGGGACCAAATAAGCCAGCACCCTGACCTTGAACTTTCAGCTTCCAGAACTGAGAGAAATAGATTGCTCTTGTATAAGCCACCCAATTTATGGTATTTTGTGATGACAGCCCAAGCTGACAAAGAGTAGCTGAAGGAAATCTGCTGTTTGGGTACATACTTACATTGTCGGTGATGAACACATACGTATTGAAGGAACACAGGCTAAGTGCTTTGAATATGTCATCTCATTTAGTATTCATTATGACACCAGAAACAAGGGATTATCATTCCCATTGTACAGATGCCCAAACTGAGCCTCAGACCAATTCAGTGACTTGCCTGAGGTCATCTAGTGATGCTAGAATTTGAACTCAGGTCTGCCTGGTACAAAGTTTCTTACTTTCCAGAAGCACTAGAACCCCATTTCTGGTCCCTTGCTTCCATTCCACAAGGGTGGAGCCATCCTAGGGGTTATAAGGATACAGAGGCAGGAACAAGCTTCATCAACTTCAGGCTCTCTCCCTCTGCCCCACACAATCTACTCCAGAGCAGTTCAACAGGGCTCCTTTCTTCCGTCGTGTGCATGGAGGAGCATACCGCATAATCTCAAGCATTGAAATACACACTGAAGCAAATAACTCACCGTACCTGCACCTGTGTTTTTTATTTAATAACTGAACTAGCCCACATGATGAATGGCTACCATGTTATGCCACAGGAAGAATAAATAGCAGACAAAGTCATCTTTAGAGATATTATAAATGAAATGCATTCTTTCCCATCTCTGCCTTCTGGCCGTCCTTAGAGGAGTCTTTCTTTAGAAGAGAGGTGTGCCCAATTTCATCATGGCACACATGGATTGAGCCCCTACTGTGTTCTGGGATAGGCTCCGGGGATTCGAGGAAGAAGGAGGTATGGTCTGCTCCCACAAGCAAGCCTCTGCCTGAAGAAATGCACACACCACTGTATGCAGCTCTGCGAGAGTATGTGTCTTCGTGTGGAAGCCTCAGGGTGCTGGTCGGAAAAGGGACCCAAAGATCCATTTATCATGGTTACAAAGCAGCATATGGACACATGCCCGGAGTGTGCTTGATACATGGGGGTGCCAGAGCATCTCTGTGTCCTATAAATGTTTAAGAATCAGAGACAGGGCTGGTGAGTGAGATTGGGGAGGGTTTGCCTTTCAGCACCCTGGATGAGAGCTCAGCTCTGAAGGCACACTAAATAGATACTCACAGCCCCTTGTAACCTGACCCTCATCTGCCAAGCTAGATGGTCTTGTGCTGAGACCAGTCTGGGTGTAGAACGACAATTCAGCACTTCCAGTCAGGAAGATTTGTGATCCTCTAGGTTAAATTCTGCCTTGACTGATTTTTATAGCTCACAGTCACTTCTGGATGGATATTAAGGAGGGCATGTGATGTGATGAGCACTGGGTGTTATATACAACTAATGAAACATTGAACGTTATATCAAATACTAATGATGTACTATATGTCGGCTAATTGAAATAAAAAAAAATTAAAGTCACTTCTGACCATGTGGGCTAAGGGAAGTGACTTAAACCATTCAGTTTAAGATCCTTGTTTTGTAGTTTTGAAATATTAGGATAGGAAACAGAATAAAGGTATGATTAACAACATGACTAAGGAGTCAGTATTTAAACTCCTGGTCTGCTCTTCATTAGATGTGTGACCTTGGGGTTCCCTCCCCACCACTCTGAGCCTTCTTTTCATGGTCTGTAAACAACCAACAAATCCAAAAGCACTCTAGTATCCACTGACCTGGTTGTCATAAGGAAAACATTGACATTATCTATATAAAGTGCTTATCACATGTATCCAGCCCTTAATCAACAATAGTGATTATTACTAAGAAGAAAGACGGGAACAAGAGGCAGAGATGATGAGAGAGGGAAGACAGGAGGAAGGATGAGGAGGAGACAGAAAACTCTGGATGGAGGCAGCGGAGCTTGCTCTAAGTGCTGTCTTCCTATATTTGAAGAGCTGGTTTGTGAAGAAGGTGGGAGCCTTTGCTTAGGACCAATTTGTACCTGTGGAGGCAAGTAAGCATTGTCTAATATGACCAGTTCTTACACGAGGTGCCACTGAGGGAAAAGCTGGACAAAGATGAGTTGCAGACATCCAGAAAAGGGTTTCTGTAGAATGCAGAGAATCCTATAAAATGTGCAGTATCTTACAAGTAATGCTTCTATATAAATATATTAAAAAAAAAGTTGGTTCTGTGAATAATATCAGCAACCACTTCCAAAAGCCTGAACCCTGTGCCAAGCTGGAGGCTGAGAGCTTTATTTCCAATACACATATTATCCCCACGGCAACTCTAGGAGGGAGGAAGTTACTGTCAGCTTCTTTGTAAAGGAGATGGGGCTCAGGTCTGGAAAGGCTTGTGTGTGTGTGTGTGTGTGTGTGTGTGTGTGTGTGTGTGTGTTAGGAATGCTTAACATAGCAGCTATCCTCTTAGAAAATTTTAAGTATATAATACAGCATTGTTAGCTATAGACACTCTGCAGTACTTAAATCTCCAGAACCTATTTATCTTGCTCTTGTAGCCTTCAAGCATCACTTCCCCATGCCCCTCCCCTCTAGCCCCTGGTGGCCAACATCCTGCTCTCTGCCTCCAGTGAGTTTGACTATTTTAGATTCCACATTTTCACACCACAAGTTGGGTATTAAATTATGAAGGAATGCTTCCCAAGCCCCACGACCTCCATTATAATATTACCTGCATGCTCCGTGATTTATTTGTTGACATTACATATTAGTTTCTCCCTTCAGACTGTGGCCTCCTCCGACGCATGCCCACTAATCTATTTATCTTGGTATCTTTTGCGCATAACAGCTCCGGGCAGAAAAGGGGCATGATCAGTATATTTTGAAAGAACAAATATGTGAATTAGGATTCAAGAGAAGCAAGAACACAAAAAGATGTTGGGAAAGAGAAGGGATACATATCGTGGAGTGCCTGGTGTGTACTGGGCTCTGAGGCATTTTACTTACACAGCCTCCTACAGGGGCTAAAACGTGTAAAGCATTCATTTCAGACATACCTGCAGTCACCGGAGTTGATGCACTTGGAGCAGAGCTTACTAGAACCTTGATGATGGTGTCCTTTCTTTGCCCTCTGAGCTCACCTTTCATTGCTCTTCCTTCTGAGTCTTTACTCCAGCCATCCTGATTTTTTTCCCCCTATTTCCTTAGGTGCCTAGATCTCCCTTGATTCTTTGCTGATAATTTTGCTTTCCCTGTTGTTTTCTTTGTAGCTCTTCCTACTACTGCTTTACGACTCTTCTCACATGCCAATTCCTCCCAGCAGTCTTCTGAGACTCTCCCAGCCTGGGTTAGGTGCTTTGCTGTGGTGAGAATTCTAAAGATGTTCTGAAGATTTCCATTCTCTGGTTAGTCAATCAAACGATAATCTAGGTGTTGCTATGAAAACATATTATAGATCTAATTAAAACCCTGTATTAGTTGATTTTAAAAAGGGGAGATTTTCTGGGTCAGCCTAATCTGATCATATATGTACTTAAAAGCAGAGAAATTTCTTTGGCTAGTGGCCAAAGAGGAAGGCCAAAGAAGATGTTCGAGGGATTTAAAGACTCCAAGTGTCATTTCTCGTTCTAAGGTGTAAAAAGCCACATCAGAAAAAATGGGAGTGGCTTCCAGGGGTGGAAAGCATCCCATATCCACCACCCCCACCAGGAAAGCCAGCAAGGAAAGGAGAACCTCAGTCCTACCACTATACAGAGCAGAATTTTGTTGCCAACCTGAATGAGCTTGGAAGCAGATTCTTCCTCTGGGCATCTGGACAAGAGCCTTGGGTGGTTGACACCTCGATTTTGTCCCTAAAGACCCTGAGCAAAGAGCCTAGCCAATCCACTGGGCTTCTGACCTACAGAATTCTGAGATTGTACCTAGGTGTTGCTTTTAAACACAAAATGTATGGTAATTTGATACCCAGGGATAGAAAACGGATACCTTTGTTATGTGTTCCCTTGGCACTTTGATATTCTCTTATTATCACAGTGGCATTATAATGGCTTATTAAGTTATGTCTCCAACTAGATGGTGAATTCCCTTAGGATAGCAGTTCCGCTGAGCTTGCTCAGAGCTCTAGTTTCCAAATGCCAAGCACCGTGCCTGAAACACAAAAGGCACTAAAGTTTTCTCTGTTCAATGAATAAATGGATTTCTACAAAGAGGGGCTGAAATGAAGTCCTATTGGGGTCTGCCCTTGGGCCTCTAGTAGAATGCTGTGAGGCTGCCATTTTGTGGGAGACTGCCTCAGGCTATCCACCCAAGAAATATGGCTGTTATGACAACATGGTATCTTAATAATTGAGCGGAAATAGTGCTCACCTTTCTGTGAGAAACCAAAGCTCTGCTGTTTTTCTTTTCTTTGGTCTAAAATGTTTTTCTTTCCTGAGACACAACTTGACAAGTCTCAGTGGATAGTCGGAAAGCTCAAACTTTTCAACCCTAGAATGATACGTCCAAGGATCTACTCTGGCCTTGGTAGTGTGCACCAGGTTGTGCACCAAATTCATGCTAGCTCTTTTAGGACCTCTTCTTAAACATGTCTAATTCGTATTGTCTGATTGACATTGATTGTATTGTCTGATTTTTATCTCAACCCATGTTTTTGTTAGAGGACTCTTGGTTTTAGGTGGGCTTGGGTAAAATGAAAATTTATAGCCGCCTATACCTGGAATGTCTAGGGTTCAGAAATGTGAGTGCAGGAATGGTTACCTCCAGGTCCTCATGGGGTCATCATGGATTTATCTGTCCCATCATATCCTTGTTCAGCTTTCCTCCATGTTTTGCCTTCATCCTCCAGATGGCTCCCTTGACATGGCAGGAAAGATGAGCCACTGGTAATTGGTTCTAGGACTACAGGATCATTAAAGCTCATTATTCCAAGGAAAAGTAGAATGCTTATTTTTATTAATATTAATATTAATATTAATATTATTATTATTATTGCAATGGTCCTAAATCAAGTCTTAGGACAGTCTCTATCCTAGTTTGGTTCATGGAACCTGTTCCTGTGCCAGCATCTGGCCAGCCTGGGTCACCTGGCCATGTGGGTAGGGTGATTACAGAAGAAATTAGCATATGAAGATGGAAGTCATGCAAAGTGGGCCATAAACAATAACGACCACCTCATTCCACAATATTCTTTCTTGACCACCCTGGTTACCATTCCTTCTCTTGTATCCACCAAGTCATTCTCCCCCATCTACCCATTACTTTTTTGTGATTCTAGTCACTCTGACCCTATCCTTCTCTCTGCTCAGCACAGTGACTTCATGGAAATCCCTGTCTTGTCTTTGAATAGTTCAACTCTCTTGACAGTTTCTCCGAGGCTATCTGTCCTTGCCCAGGTAGACACAGATTTCCTTAGCAACCAAGATTTCAGATGTCTCCAATTAATTAAGGAGATTCAGGTAAAGGATATAATTTCTAGAAGAATAAATGGTACTTCCTAAGTGGGCCTTGGGAAGGTAACTCTACCTGACTCAACTTCAACTTCCTATCTGCACCTTAGGAAGATGGATGAATGTCCTCTAAGGTCTGCTGTGGCTCTGGAGTTCATGTAGTTTCCATGATTCCATACATAACAGGGGGTGTTTATGTAAATTGAGCTTGGCAGGGGCACTGCCTGGGGTCACAGGACAGAGTGGGTACTGAGGTGGAGGGATCCTACACAGGTTGGGACAGGGAGTGCTGCAGCAGTAGGTTTTAGGCTATTACTGCTGGGGCAAGAAGGGTTTTGAAGGGGCGGGGGGGTGGGAGGTTGGGGGAGCCAGGTGGTGGGTATTATGGAGGGCACGCATTGCATGGAGCACTGGGTGTGGTACAAAAACTATGAATTCTGTTACGCTGAAAAGAAATAAAAAAAAAAGAAGTGTAAATGGGAGAATAGACCGATTAATAAATTTGATGTGAGGACATCCATGTTCTTTAACAGACTTTTGCCTGTTTAGTAACTAAGTATATCGTCCATCCTGGGCATGCAAGGTATGTATGTTGAACTGAATGAACACTGTTGAATCCAAAATTGCTTCAGCCAAACCAAATGACACATGATTTCCAGAGCATGGTATACATTCTGTGCTTATGATTTTTGTGCTTCTCTGGGATTCTGATCTGGGTTCTCGGCATGTTCTTGGTAACCAGAAGTCTTTTTATTTTTTATTTAAAATCAATTAATTGATATATAGTATATTATTAGCTTCAGAGGTAGAGTTTAGTGACTCATCAGTTGCATATAATACCCACTGCTCATTCCATCAAGTGCCCTCCTTAATGCCCATAACCCAGTTACCCCATCACTCCACCCATCCTCCCCTCCAGCACCCCTCAGTTTGTTTCCTATGATTAAGAATCTCCTATGGTCTGTCTCCCTCTCTGGTTTTGTCTTATTTTACTTTCCCCTCCCTTCCCCCATTTCATCTGTTTTGTCTCTTAATTCCACATATGACTGAAATCATATGATAATTGCCTTTCTCTGACTGACTTATTTCACTTAGCATAATACCCTCTAGTGCCATCCATGTCATCGCAAATGGTAAGATCTCATTCTTTTTGATGGCCGAGTAGTACTCCATTATATATAGATACCACTTTTTCTTTATCCATTTCTGTCAATGGACATTTGGGCTCTTTCCATAGTTTGGCTATTGTGGACATTGCTGCTATAAACATTGGGGTGCAGGTGCCCCTTTGAACCACTATGTTTATATCCTTTGGGTAAATACCTAGTAGTGCAATTGCTGGGTCATAGGGTAGCTCTATTTTTAACTTTTTGAGGACCTCATACTGTTTTCCCCGAGTGGCTGCACCAGCTTGCATTCCAACCAAGAGTGTAAGAGGGTTTCCCTTTCTCTGCATCCTCGTTGACATCTGTTGTTTCCTGACCTGTTAATTTTAGCCATTCTGACTGGTGTGAGGTGGTATCTAATTGTGGTTTTGAGTTGTATTTCTCTGATGCTGAGTGATCTTGAGCATTTTATCATGTGACTGTTGGTCATCTGGGTATCTTTTGGAGACATGTCTGTTCATGTCTTCTCTCCATTTCTTGACTGGATTATTTATTTTTTGGGTGACAGTCAAGGCATTCTGAGTCAAGGGGAGTATTAGGAGGATATGATAGGCACGTTCATGGATGTCAAAGGCAGAAAACAGCAAATAGAAAGTCAGACACAGATTTATGCCTATCTCCAGGGTCACATGGCTCCATGTTTCTGTTTATCTCCATAGGATAGCTGCATTCTCCTGCTCCTATCACTGTGCACTTTTCTCTGCTGAGTCAAATACTGTAGGCAGGAATTTAGCATAATATGGGAAGCAGAAGTCAGGAAGGGCAAGAAGTGGGCTCCTCAAACTACCTGGCATGGTGCTATTGGATTCAAACAATTTCTAAATTGAGGAGACCTTTGAGATCCTGTGAGTAAATCCTGAGGTCCCTGAACATTCCTTTCTTCCGTTACGTGAGTGCTTTACTATTTGTCACATAAATGAGAAAAGAGCAGTTCTTACCCCTTGGGAAAACACGTAGGAGTTTTGTTTCTAAACACCCCTCACTGCAGGTATGAGAGCTAGTCACATTTTTAATACCACTGGGTTTGATCCTGTCACTGGTGCTGGCACATGAGTCACTCTGCTGGTCCTGGGAATGCCACAGTGCAGTGGATTGATGTAGGGAAAGAGACCAATCCTGCCTTGTTATCATTTTCCTGAGGAAGTGAGAACATTGCCAGCAAACAGGGGCAGCTGGGATGCTGGTGGATGTTTCCATTCAGGCAGGAAGGCAGGTTGAGCCACCTGGACCTTCTGAATCTTCTAAGAGGAGCTCCTGAGATCCATTCCAAGACGGCTGCTCACAGACCTGCTTGCCTTGCCTCTACTGGCCTCAGCAAACATTTGATGCACACCTCTATGGACCAGGCATTTCTATGCCGAAGAATGACCAGGGCTTACTTGCTGTCTGCAACATGAGGACACCGCTAGAAGGCATCTCTGTCTTCAAGACAGGGAGAGAACTCTCACCAGGAACCCAATCTGCTGGCACCTTGAATTTGGCCTTCTGGGCCTCTAGGAACTGAGAAATAAATGTCTACTGCTTAAGCTATGGTATATGTTATAGGAGCTTGAGCAGACCAATACCAGCAGGACCCAAACCTAATTCAGGGAAGCCACGGGGTCTGTTTCCTCTGCCTGCTGCCTTCTGCCAGCAAGTAAAGTAAGAAATATAAGCAATGCACAGTTTCAAAGTCCCTCAAATATTCGGCCTGGCCCTGCACAGATCTTTCCAGAGTAGGTTAAGAACAATTCTGGGGAAAGTTATTTGCTTTCACGGGGAAGAAGGCAATAGACATGTAACCACTCACTGAAATGTTTTTGGGCATTAAGTCAATTTCTATGGGAAATGAAATCTGGATGAACTGGCACCTTTGAGTGTATCTGACATTCATTACTTTTCCATGGTTCTCAATACAATTCCACTAGTAAAAATTGTTTCGCAGTGTGGAACCTGCTACTGCCAGATAAATGAAAGCCCCTTGGCCTTGAGGGTGGGGGATGAGAAAGAGAGAGAGGCCAGAAGGTACTTTTCTAGTGGGAATGGTTTTTTATGGGCTCCCAGCATGCCACAGCTGGAAGGGAGCTTAGATTCAGCTAAGTCTAATCTGACAAGGGAGGCAACTGAGGCTTGGGAAGAGGAGTGTCCAGTTCAAGGGGAAATTCTTTGTGGTGGCAGAGCTGGGAAGAGAACCCTTATCTGCCCATCTTGGAAACAGAGATGACTTTGTTATTTCGATCACAAAGTGGCTCATAGAGGGAATTAACGGCATATGAAGTTATTTAAAGGTTTAGAGGAGCAAAGTTGGGCAATGCTGCTGACACCCCCTTTTACTACTAGCTGTTAAATCATCAGGAAACTGCCACCGTGATTATGGTTGTTGTGGCATGGAGGCAAGTGGTTTGTAGGAGACTGTGGAGATTTTTGTCAAGTCTCTCATCTGTGGAAGTCTGTGGATGGACTTGACAACATAGAGAAGAGACAGTCTGGCTTTTGCCACCCCTGTACCTCCCCAGCCTCTACCGGGGAAATCTGTAGAATAACCCAGTGGCAGAGAATTCTGGGAAATGCAGGGCCCAGGCTGCCTGCCCTTGTGAATGAGGGAGAGCTTAGGAGGGAGGAGAAATGGCACTGAATTGATACCAGACATTCTGGCATAACAGGTCTTCTGAATTCTCTCCATACTTTCCTCTCATCTTCTTTCCTCTTTCCTTCTCTTTCAGGAGATTTGGTGCAAGGCTCAGGGGACCGTTGTCTGCTCACATTGAGACCCAAGTTGGTTAGAATGGTGGAGATTTGACTTACATAAGGACATGTATTTCAGGTGGAAGGGTCTTTCCAAATATTTGTGAACACATGATATTTATTTTGAAGGACATATGGGCCTGTTTAGAAATGATTAGAAAAAGTTAAAGACTGTGATAGAGAAATGGGCAAGATTCAGTAATGCACCAAGGCCCAGGCTGTAGGTATAGATAGATCTTGATCCTACCTTCTGGCTCTATTTTCATACCCATTTTAAATCATACTTAAATGAGGCCAGAGTACAACAGAAACTTTCCAGAAAGACTTCCCCAAGTGAGAAAGCTAGATAGGGTGTGGGTTTGATTTGTGAGTTTCCAGTGAGGTCTGTAAGTTCTGGGATACGCATGTGAACATATGGAATTACAAACACCTGCATTTCACTGGGAAATTATTGACATATGTACAAGGGAGTGCTCACAGGTAGTTATGCCATGTGTTTCTTTATAGGCCATTTCATTCCTACGGGGGTCTGAGGGAGCTCTGATTCTGTATTAGGCTGGACTGACTAGCAAATCGATCTGAGCTGTGAGTGCCGGGAGGGACCAAGGCTTTTTAAAGGTAGCTACTGCAACATTTTCTCCCCTTTCTCCGCTTTGCAGCATAATGTTTTGCAAAAAAGACAAAGATAAAGATTCACACTTTAAAGGAGAAGAATCAACAGATGTCACAGATATTTTTAAACCAATTACTGAGGCAGTCCTGCAGAGGCAAGCACATGAAATATAGATGTGGCTTCCTGCACCAAATTTGATTTATTTCTGAGATCATTCCTGCATCACAGCTTGAGCTGCATTCCAATGTATCCCAAACGAGCTGATGAACAATTGGCATTCCTGGTTGTTAGCAAACCTGCAGACAATTTACAAGGTGTATCATCACCCTCAGCTTTCATAACAATTAATGAAGAGCGCTGTTTTCTCACCAAGGGCTAGAAGCAGGAGGCACTGAAGCTCAGACCCTTTCACGTGACTGGTGAAGCAAGTAAATATCTCCTTCTGTTCCCCTCACCCTCTTCCAGTTTGAACCCAGAGCGGGTCTCCATGCAAATGAACACTCTGGGGCCGTGATGCCCACGAGTGAGCCCAGGTCGCAGCTTTGGGGATGGAGCTCTCTGAAGTTTTATAGTCTCTAGTCTTGGTACCTCCCAGTAGAGCACTATGTTTGAATGCCTCACTGACTTGTGGCAGGACCAAATGTTCTGTGTGATAGAGATGTCCCCATTAATAAGGACAGGTGATCGTGTTAACTCATGAACAAATAATCACTGAGCTCCTAATTTATCTAGGAATTGGAGACATAATTGCAACAAGATAGACAAAGTCACTGCCCTCCTGGAATCTGGGGGGACAAATATCTTTGAATGAGGAATTACAAACATGGTGAGTATTAATGAAAGGATATTGGCTGCCATTCCTCCCTTCCTGTATCTAATCCAATGCTTCTCAGTGTGTGGTTCCCAGACCAGTAGCATCAGCCTCATTTGGGAACTTGTTAGAAATACACATTCTCAGGCCCCACCCATAGGCTGCTGACTCAGAAACTCAGGAGATGGGGTTTAGCAATCAGTGTTTTAGTAAGCTCTCCTAGTCATTCAGATGCATGCTCAAGTTTAATTAAGGACTACTATTGTAGTCCAACCCTATCTAAACCCATGACAGTTGAATGAAGATCAAAGAAATTCATTATTATAGAGCCAAGGAAATGCCAAATAAGCCTCACAGCAAACTGTGTTGGAGAATGTGGTATTGGGACCAGAGTAGGCTCTCTTGTCTTCCCCACATCCAGATTTTGGAGCCTGCCTGGAGGGGAAAGGTGGATCTTCTAATGCAGGAGACTTCTAGTTGACCACCTGCAGCATTACAGAACTACCTTGTAAACTAAGAAGATTTCAGGCCTTCACTGTCCATCCAAAGGAAGACCTGTGCAGGGTGGAAGTTCCCCCAGGAAAGTGGAGGTAGAGGGCACCCTTTCTACAACTGGAGTCAGGCAGTGAAAGAACGCCAGAGGCAGGCTGCATTCTGTATTTGTTAAATGACAATTTCTAGCACATTGGTCCTTCCTCTCAGTGAAACATGAATGGGGCTCTGATCGGCACCAATTAGATTAGCTGCTCCTGGGGAGCAAGAGAGGGCATGAAGCAAGTGGGACAAAGAGGCTTGGTCTTCCTCTCCTTTCCTGGAGGAGTGGGCTGGGAGTCTCACCTGCCATGGGAATGAGGGATAGAGGTTCCTTCTAAAATGGGGAAACAGAAGATGCTCTAAATGAATGGGTGGTGGTGGCAATGTGTTTGAGGTGAGGAACATTCTGGAGCCACAAAAAAGATACTCCATTTTGGTTAATTTGACTATATTATTTCCCATCAGTTGCATGATCTCAGTTTCTCCTTTCATCCTTCTGCCTTTGCTGTTTTTTAATGTTAATCTCTGATGTTCTCTTTCTCTTATAACTTCCTTCTCCTGAGTCACTGTCCTTACTCCAGGTGACTATTACTGACTGAGGCTTACATAACTCTGAAACCTTGGAGAATTCTATCAGAACTGATACTGTAACATGGGCTGTGGGTGTATCTCTACTTGGGAGGAAGACATGATTATGGGGGAGATGTCTGCTCACGTGCAGGTCTGTATGGTCCTGAATTAATCAGCGGCTTGCTGAAGAGATTGGTTAAAATGTCCAGGATGTGGCCTTGAATCTCATCAGGGGACTGTCAATGAAAGGGATGAGAAAGCCACATGGGGAAAGTATATCTACTTTGTGAGGCCAGAGAAGCAAGTTTATCAATTTCGGGATTTTGAAAGCAAGGTCCATATGTATGAAAAATCACAGAAAATCGGCATCTACTCCAGGAAGCTTCCAGAATGAAGAGTGATGCCCTCAGAACTGGAGGAAAAGTCTTTGTCATCTATAGCATGGAGAATTGCTGCTTCAACTGCCACCCACGCATGGACCTGTCTCAGGAGAACAAGAGCTGCTTACTTAGATATGTCTTATTCTAAACTGGGCATATTGCCTTCATACCTAATCACGTCTCCTGTGTTTCCTACAGAGAGATTTCCGAGCTCCAGTTACCTCTCCTACAGAGAGAATTCCTAGAGCTATATTTCCCAGAGAGATATAGCATCACGGGATTGATGCTAGACAGCAAACAGACAAGTGCCACAAGTTCATTCATGGATCATGTAGCCCTAACTTGTCTATGCAATTATTAACTTTCTTCCAAGTGATGCAAAATATAGCACTCCTCTTCCCCCCAACTCGACTTCCTAGCTAGTTGAAAAATGAAGCAATAATGAGAAACCAAACATCTTTTTGTTGATGATAAAGTTTAGTTTGGGAGATGGTGCTTAGTTGAACAGCCAAATGAGCTCACTAGTTCCTCCTGCCTAGCCCTCGGAAGAGCCCTTCTGCAGGCAAATTTAAAGGAGATATTTATGCAAAAATCTCTGCTTTTAACTGGTCCAAAGGAGATGGAAGGAGAGAGCAGGGAATTCTCTGATGTTCATGGTGTTTGTTCATGGTTGTAAGGCTACCACCAGCTTCATTATACATTGGACTAACCCACTTGTCCTTTCAACTCTGCCACTCACTCACCACTGTGTGGAGGAACAGAGGCAGAAGTCCAAGCCTGTTTAGGCAGAATCTTCCATATGGAAGGACGGTGAAGAGAAGAGAAGGTTTTCCACAGCAGCAACCTTAATGCCCTCATTTTCTGCATCTGCTCTCCTTTGCTCCTCTTTTGAGTAACAAAGATGAGATTTCAAACAACAACAACAACAACAACAACAACAACAACAACAACCAGTGTGAGAGCCTGGAGTAGGGAATTAGTTCATTTGATCTCAGGGTTTGGCAAACGGTTTCACAGAAGAGGTAGGTGATGGGTGAGGTGGGCCTTGGAAGCGGAGCTGGTGTTTGCCAGGAAGAGAAAGAAAACATTCTTGGATGCCTGGGTGCCTCTGTTGGTAAAGTGTCTGCCTTTAGCTCAGGTCATGATCCTGGGGTCATGGATGGACCCTGGCATCAGGCTCTGTGATTAGTGGAGAACCTGCTTCTCCCTCTCCTTCTGCTCCTCTCCCCCCACTCACAGTCTTTCAATAACTGAATAAAATCTTCATAAAAGAAAGAAGGAAAGAAAGCCTCCTTGCCAGAAGGGTTGTACACACAAAAGTGTCGGGGAAAGAGAAAAATGTTCAGTGTGTCTTAATGTGGAATGTACACAAACTTGCAGGAGGAGCCCTGTCTTGTTAGATAAAGTGCAAGAGAGAGGTGTGTCTGGGAGTATAGGTGACCAAGGATGAGGGCATCTCCCAGGCATCATCCAGGTGGGGCCAAGAACTGGGGTTTGGTCTTCCTGCTGCTGTAGGGAGTTGTGTCTCTGGCTTCATGCTTCTTTCAGACTAGCTCCTGTATCTGAGCTTTGGGCTTTTCCTTCCCTGGTTCTTTCACAGAGTATCACGGCAATACACAGGGAAGCTGGGAGAGAGACGTTCCTTGAAACCCTCCACTGGTACTTACATTTTCTAAAGAGATTGGCAAAATGCCAGAGCAGAAATGGAAATCTTTTGAACCTGTGAAACACTGCTAAGTTTCATCTTTTAGGGTCAAAGGAGCGACTAACTGTATTTTTTTTTCCAGAAATTCTTCACAAAAGCCATTTTGCAAAGTCTGGAGTGCTGGATGCATCATACTGAAGGCACTTACATTTTTGGTTTGGAAGAGACAGTGCTACTGTCACTTCTCTTTGTTTGAAGGAATGGGATTTCTCTGGTGGTGTGAGCACAGTGCTGGTCATTTTCCCCTGGGGGGGGGAAACTTTTAATTTTTTTTTTTTACCCCCAAGAAGCTGTGGGAGATAGAGATGTCCACAAAAGAATCAGGAAGATATTCTTCTACATATAGCTGTCCAATTTTCCCAGCACCATTTATTGAAGAGACTGTCTTTTTCCCACTGTATATTTTTTCCTGCTTTGTCGAAAATTATTTGACCATAGAGTTGAGGGTCCATATCTGGGCTCTCTACTCTGTTCCATTGGTCTATGTGTCTGTTTTGATGCCAGTACCATGCTGTCTTGGTGATCACAG
>PISX010030856.1:0-18167 GCA_004024625.1 Mellivora capensis
TTTTAGGGCAGAACTGAAAGCCACCAGGGATGATGTTCACAAGGCTCTCAATGAGTTCCAATCTAATCTAAATTCTCTAAAAGCTAGGGTAACTGAGACAAAAGATAGAATTAGTGATCTGGAGGACAAACAGATAGAGAGAAAGGATCAGGAGGAAGCCTGGAACAAACAGCTTAGAAACCACGAAAACAGAATCAGGTAAATAAATGATGCCATAAAACATTCCAACGTCAGAATTATTGGAATACCTGAAGGGGAAGAGAAAGAAAGAAGTCTAGAAGATATTGTCAAAAACGTTCTTCATGAAAATTTTCCAAGTATCACAAATGGAAACAGCATTCATGTACTAGAGGCTCTCTCTCAAATAAATAAATAAATAAATATATTTTTTAAATATGAAAAGCAGAATATGAAAATAACAAATCCAATGAAGATATTTAGAAGTCCCAGTGTCTTAAAATCCCATCACTACACTTTTTGATTGAATTTAAGCACATCTTTTCCTGTTTTCCAACTGAACTATCTTAGTACTATGATTATGTTGGTGCCTTTTCCCCCACAGATTATGATATTTGATCACTTTTTTAAATTAACATATAACGTATTATTTGCTTCAGGGCTACAGGTCTGTGATTCATCAGTCTTACACAATTCACAGTGCTCATCATAGCACATACCCTTCCCAGTGTCCATCATGTAGTCACCCCATCCCTCCCACACCCCCCACACCAGTAATTCCATTTTGTTTCTCTAATTCCTCATATCAGTGAGATTATATGATAATTGTCTTTCTCTAATTTAGTTATTTTGCTTAGCATAATACACTCTACATCCACATCACTGCAAGTGGCAAGATCTCAAATTTTTGATGGCTGCATAATATTCCACTGTGTGTGTGTTTCCTACATTTTCTTTATCCATTCATCTGTTGATGGACATGTAGGCTCTTTCCATAGTTTGGCTATTATAGACATTGCTGCTATAAACATAGGGGTGCATGTGCCCCTTCAGATCACTACATTTGCATCTTTGCAGTAAATGCCCAGTAGTGGAATTGCTGGGTCATAGGGTAGCTCTATTTTCAACTTTTTGAGGAACCTCCATACTGTCTCCCAGAGTGGCTGCACTAGCTTGCATTCCCACCAACAGTGTAGGAGGGTTCCCCTTCTCCATGTCCTCACCACACTTGTCCTTTCCTGACTTATTAATTTTAGCCATTCTGACTGGTGCTATCTCACTGTAGTTTTTCCCTGATGCTATATTTTCATATTTCCCTGATGCTGAGTGATGTTGAGCACTTTTTCATGTGTCTGTTGGCCATTTGGATGTCTTCTTTGCAGAAATGTCTGTTCATGTCTTCTGCCCATTTCTTGATTGGATTATTTGTTCTTTGGGTGTTGAGTTTGATTAGTTCTTAATACACTTGGGATACTAGATAAGACATTTGCAAATATTTTCTCCCATTCTGTATGTTGTCTTTTGGTTTTGTCAGCTGTTTGTTTTGCTGTCCAACAGCTTTTTTTCTTGATGAAGTCCCAATAGTTCATTTTTGCCTTTGTTTCCCTTGCCTTTGGAGACATGTCTAACAAGAAGTTGCTGTGGTTTTTCCCCTCGGGGCGGGTGTGAGTTAGCTCGTGGGTCTGGGAGATCCAGAAACTGACATCTTCTTTGCGCCCCGACAGCTGCACCCCACGGCTCTGCAGCCGTCACCATGCCACAAAATGAATATATTGAGTTACACCGGAAGTGCTATGGCTATCGTTTGGATTACCATGAGAAAAAGAGAAAGAAAGAAGGTCGAAAGGCTCATGAACGTTCAAAGAAGGCAAAAAAGATGATTGGTCTGAAAGCTAAGCTCTACCATAAACAGCGCCATGCTGAGAGAATACAGATGAAAAAGACTATCAAGATGCATGAAAAGAGAAACACCAAACAAAAGAATGATGAAAAGACTCCACAAGGAGCAGTACCTGCGTATCTACTGGACAGGGAGGGACAGTCTCAAGCTAAAATACTTTCTAATATGATTAAACAAAAACGAAAAGAGAAAACGGGAAAATGGGAAGTTCCTTTACCCAAAAGTTCGTGCCCAGGGAGAAACAGAAGTATTAAAAGTTATTCGAACAGGAAAGAGAAAGAAGAAAGCATGGAAGAGAATGGTCACTAAAGTCTGCTTTGTTGGAGATGGCTTTACTCGAATACCACCTAAATATGAAAGATTCATTAGGCCCATGGGCTTACGCTTCAAAAAGGCTCATGTAACACATCCTGAACTGAAAGCCACCTTTTGCCTGCCAATACTTGGAGTAAAAAAAAATCCTTCATCCCCACTATATACAATTTTGGGTGTTATTACCAAAGGTACTGTAATTGAGGTGAACGTGAGCGAGTTGGGCCTTATGACACAAGGAGGCAAAGTTATTTGGGGAAAATATGCCCAGGTTACCAACAATCCTGAAAATGATGGATGCATAAATTCAGTCTTGCTGGTTTGACAGCAGTTTCAGACAAGTAATTCCTTATAGTTACTGAAGACTACACACCAGTCAGGAAGACAACCATTCCTGTGGTGGTTCTGAATACTACCAAACAGCCTTATGTATCTGCAGTCATCAAGAGAAGCATTTATTCTATTGTGAAAAACATTAAAATAGACATTTATTAAAATTTTAAAAAAAGTTGCTGTGGTGAAGTCGAAGAGGTTGTTGCCTGTGTTCTCCTCAAGGATTCTGATGGATTCTTATCTCCCATTTAGATCTTTCATGCACTTTGAGTCTATTTTTGTGTATGATATAAGGAAATGGAACAGTTTCATTCTTCTGCATGTGGCTATCCAATTTTCCCAACACCATTTGTTGAAGACTTTTTCTTTCCATTGGATAGTCTTTCCTGATTTGTCAAAGATTTGTTGACCATAGAGTTGAGGGTCCATTTCTTAGTTGTCTATTCTGTTCCATTGATCTATATGTCTACTTTTGTGCCAGTATGATACTGTCTTTATGCTTATAGCTTTGTAATAGAGCTTGAAGTCAGAAATTGTGATGCCACCAGCTTTGGTTTTCTTTTTCAACATTCCTTTGGCTATTCGGGTCTTTTCTGGTTCCATAGATATTTTAGGATTATTTGTTCCAGTTCTGTGAAAAAAGATTGATGGTAGTTTGATAGGGATTGCATTGACTGTATGGATTGTTCTAGGCAGCAAAGATATTTTAGCAATATTTTTTTTTTCCATTCCATGAGCATGGAATGTTTTTTTCATTTCTTTGTATCTTCCTCAATTTCTTTCATGAGTGTTCTATAGTTTTCTGAGTACAGATCCTTTGACTCTTTGGTTAGATTGATTCCTAGGTATCTTATGGTTTTGGGTACAATTGTAAATGGGAGACATGCCTTAATTTCTTTTTTCTGTCTCTGTTGTTTTAAAGAAATGCAACTGATTTCTGTGCATTGATTTTACATCCTGCCACTTTACTGAATTCCTGTATGAGTTTTAGCAGTTTTGGGGTAGAGTCTTTTGGGTTTTTCACATTAAATATCATAACATCTGCAAAGAGTGAGAGTTTGACTTCTTCTTTGCTGATTCTGATCCCTTTTATTTCTGTTTATAGTAGCAATGTCCACAATAGCCAAACTATGGAGATAGCCCAGATGTCCATCAACAGATGAATGGATAAAGATGTGGCATGTGTATACAATGGAATAATATTCAGCCATCCAAAAAATGGAATCTTGTCCTTTGAAATGATGTGGACAGAACCAGAGGGTATTATGCTAAGCAAAATAATCAGAGAAAGACAATTATCATATGATCTCACTGATAAGGGGAATTTAAGAAACAAGGCAGGGGATCATAGGGGAAGAGAGAAAAAAATGAAACAAGATGAATCCAGAGAGGAAGACAAACCATAAGAGACTCTTAATCTCAGGAAGGAATTGAGGGTTGCTGGAGGGGTTGGGGTGGGGGGAGGGGATGGCTGGGTGAATGACACTGGAGCAGATATGTATTGTGGTGTGCACTGTGTGTTGTGTAAGACTGAAGAATGACATAACTGTACCCCTGAAACAAATAATACATTGTATGTTAATAATAAAAATAAATAAAGGCTCACATTAACAGTGTCTCTGATATCAAGGACTCTCCACTAAGTCATGCATCTGATACTTTCTCAGTAATTTTCTTTCTTGAAAATTAAAGAGAGTTTTGTACAGAAAGAATTTAGATATATAGTTAAAGCAGATTTGCCAATGACCCACAACAGTATTCATTTTTCAAAAAGAATGTTTAAAGAACTGATTTTTTCCCATCTAAGTCACATTTAACACCTTCCAAACTAAACTTCTGCTATGAAAAATTATTTGAAATATAAAATCCAGAACTTATACATGTCAGAAACTTCTGTTATTTAGTTATTTGGATACTGAAGATTGCTAGAATGAAGCTACTAAGCAAGGATGAAGCTACCAAGTGAAGATAAGATAAAGCATAGAATTTTGAAGGGGCGGGGGGGGGTGGGAGATTGGGGGAACCAGGTGGTGGGTATTATGGAGGGCACGCATTGCATGGAGCACTGGGTGAATGGTGCAAAAACTATGAATTCTGTTACACTGAAAAGAAAAATTTTTTTAAAAAGTAAAGCATAGAAGAGTAAGATTGGACAGACTTCACAATCTCTCCACTTTGAGTCATTTTCAATATATCAGAAAATGAAATTAAAAGATAAATCTATGTGTTTCATTTCAACTCTAAGCCACCTACTTCTTAACAAGAAAAAAAAAAAAACCAGCATCTTTTTTCCTTAAACCCAACCACCATTACTTTTAAAATCTCAGTACATAAAAAAGAAAAGAATAGATGCCTTCACTGAGTATAGAAAATTAAAGTTACTCTATCTCCAAATCCATTAACTTCTCCAAGAGTCCGCTCTGTTGCTAACATTTATAATGCCTGTTAAACGTACATGCTGAGAAGACAAATAAAGATGAAGAGAGATATGATAAAGTAGAAGAGAAAAACTGGCATCTGTCTTCTAATCTGAAGCATGGGATTTTCCTAGAAAATAAATACACCATCAGTCATGTCAATTAATCTACACTATACTAGTCCCCAGCCAGAGAACATGCAATGCTAGATGAGGAGAACTGGAGTAATCACAGTATAACATCAGGCTTATTAGGGACAACATTAGGCAGAAGAGCCTACTTAACGATGTGTTCAGAATATACAACCAATGTTGCAATAACAAATTCCAAAATGAAGCCCGGCTACCATAAGTGTACCAGTGTTTGAAATTCACTATACAGAAAAAAAAAAAAAAAAGAAAAGAAAAGAAAAGAAAAGAAAAAAAGGATTCCAGGAAATGGCAGAGGATCCAAGAACTGTAGGATGGCAGCAAAATGATAAAGGTGGACATGTCAAGGATCAGAATCAAAATTCTAATTAAAGAACATTTCTGGCCACTTTTCTTTAATTGTATTTGCTCACATTTATTTTGCTCCTCCTATTTATTCAGAGCATTGGCATGTGGATGAAAGAACAAATGAAATGTTATCTAAAAGCACTTAAGATATATTGTATTAATTTAATTCACACTCTGGCAGAATAAATGAGGTGTTTGGGTGTCTTTTGTGTCTCCCCTAACCCTCACATCCTCTCCCAAACCCTTGCTTTTGGTTTCAGTCAGGATTTGAAGACAGGTCAACTATATGGTTCTCTTCCTTTTCTCACCTTCCTGCTCTTTACTCAAGAAGTGGCTGAAAGGGTATTAAAGTTTATACTCCTTCCAGAATTATGAAGACTGGAATAGACATATCAGCCATTGTTTGAGATGGTGGCTAGAGTGATATATTCTGCTAGGATTAAAGATTAGCATCCAACTCAATCAGCTAGTACTCATCCTGGATCCCTCATGACATATTTTGGATATGACCAGTGGCTAGTGGACTATATCTAATTCAGATTAACAAAGAACTATTAAACACAAAATATCTTACTCCAGAACTTCCCTATACCCTATTCTGTCCCTAACCCAAGACCATAAAAATTACCTCTAATATATTATTCCAATACTTGCATAGCTTTACCTCTTAAATTTAGATCCTTGATCCACTTCAAGGTAATTTATTTTGCGTGTTTGTATGGTATGGTTGTTTTTGCATATTGATATATTGATATACAACTTTTATAGCACTAATTGCTGAAAAGACCCTCCTACAATGAATTACCAACTTTACCAAAGATCAGTTCTGTTCCATTGATCTCTATATATGCTTTATGTCAGTACCACACTGGTTTAACTAAAGTAGCTTTAAAGTAAGTTTTGAAATCAGGGAAGCTAAGTCCTTCAATTTGTTCTACTTTTTAAAATTGTTTTGGCTCTTCTGGGTTCATTTCCATTTAAATTTTCAGGTTAGGTTACCAATGTTTTAATCATATTTCAAAGTTTAGAATAGTCTTGGGTTTCTGGAAAAATTACAAAGAGAAAACAGAGCATTCCCTTTTACCTCATACTCAGTTTCCCTTTTATTAACATCTAAAATTATTATGGCACATTTGTCACATTTATAAACCAAGATTGATATATTGTTAACTGAAGTCCATACTTTTCATTTGGATTTCTTCAGTTTTACCCTCATGTCTTTCTTCCATTCTGGGATGTCATGCAGGTACCACATTATGTACATTTAGTTGTCTTGTGAAGTTTCTTAGACTTCCCTTGTTGATGGCCTTGACAGTTTTGAGGAGTGCTGATCAGGAATTTTGTAAAATGCCCCTCAACTGCAATTTATCTGACCTATTTCTCTAGGGGTATGGGTTTTGGGAAATAAGACCAGTAGGATGAAGTGTTATTTTCATCATGTCGTACTAAAGATACATACTATCAGCATGATATCACTATCGGTGCTAACTTTAATGACCTGGTTGAGGTACTGTTTGTTAGATTTCTTTATTTTAAACTTATACCCCCACCCACCTTCTATCCTCTGCTCTTTGGAAGGAAGTTACTATGTAAAGACTACATTTAAGAAGTGGCAGGGGCACCTGGGTGACTCAGTTGTTAAGCATCTGCCTTCAGCTCTGGTCATGATCCCAGGGTTCTGGGGTCAAGTCCGACATCAGGCTCCCTGCTCGGCCAGAAGCCTGCTTCTCCCTCTGCCTGCCACTCCCCCTGTGCACTCTCTCTCTCTCTCTGTCAAAAAAATATATTAAAAAAAGAAGAAGTGGCATATAGGCATACCTCATTTTATTGCACTTCACTTCATTGAGCTTTGCAGAGACTGCATTTTTTTTACAAATTGGCTTTTGGAACCCCTGATTTGAGCAAGTCTACTGCCATCATTTTTCCTACAGCTTTTGCTCATTTCATGTTTATATATCATATTTTGGTAATTCTCACCATATTTCAAACTTTTTCATTATTATTTATGGTTATTTGTGATCAGTGATTATGATTTGCTGAAAGATCAGGTGATAGCATTTTTAGGAATACTTTTAATTTTTTTGATAAAGTATTTTTAATTAAGACATGTACATTGTTTTTTAGGCACAATGTTATTATACAATTAATAGAATGTAGTACAGTGTAAACATAAAGTCCAGTGTATATTTTATACAAAAAATTTTGATTTGCTTTATGGCAGTGGTCTAGAACCAAGCCACAATATCTACAAGGTATGCTTGTATCTAGATAAGTTACTTGGAATTTTTCTACATAGGAGATTTATCTCCCCCCATATATATTAATATTAATTTAGTCAATCATTTGTTTATATTATTATGGTTTCATGAATAGTATCTCATATTTTGGAGTTATGATCCATTATTATTTTATTTTATTTTATTGTTCATATTGTTCCAGCTTTGGCTTTTAGGAATTCTTCCAGTTCCTACCTTGTCCTTTTGATATATGTCCATCATTGTGATTTTTGCTTTTGTTTTGAGCACTTCTTACTATTTAGCACTGTAACTTTGTATAAGAAAGTGTATAGGGGGCATCTGGCTGGCTCAGTTGGTAGAACATGGAACTTTTGATCTTGGGATTTTGAGTTCAAACCTCATTTTGGGTGGAAAGTCTACTTAAGAAAAAAATGGCTTTCATAAAGTAGTAAAAATTGTTAATTAAAATAAAGCAGGTAGTGGGATCTTGTTTTTTTTTTTCCTAATCCAATATGACAATCTCTGACTTTTTCTTTACATTTCTTTTTCTTTACATTTACCCAGATAATCTCTGACTTTTGATTAGTGTTTAGTTCATTCATATTTAATGTAATTAATGATAAAGTTCAGTTTTCATCTGCCATTTTGTTATTTGTGTAAGTCTCAATATTTTATATCCCTATGATCCTTCTTTATTTCCTATTTCTGTTGTAAACAAGTATTCATTATAACACTTAAATTACTCTACTGTTTTTTACCTATATTCAAGCTATTTATAGTGGTTGCCTTATTTCATAAAATCTAACAACTTCAAATATGATTCATTGATTCATTCTGCTTCATGCTCTCTCTATATATATATTGTGGTGCTCCTCAACTTTTTCTATGATTACAAGTTACAATTTTCTTTTTACCTTAAAAATATATATTTTTTTTTTTTTTGGTGGTGAATTCTAGTAAAATTGTCTCTTTTTGTTTATCCAACAGTTTATTTTACATTTTTTGAGCGATTGTTTTGCTGGAAAAAAGAATTCTGAGAGACAGTTTTTTTCTTTTAGCACTTTGAACATATCATCCTATTGCCTTCTTGACCTTCCTCATTTCTAACGGGGAATCATGGTAACATGTCCCCACGTATGATGAGTTGTTTTACACTTGTAACTTAAGTGATACTCCCTTTGCCTTTGTCTTAGCACTTTGATTTTGATACACAGAAGTTGTGCTCAAACACCTCTATAAGACTTCCAGCCTCTGCCAATGGAACAGTATGTGGGTTGAGAGAGGCATTCAAAGTTGTAATCTGTTCTCCATCTCCCTTGCCTTTTGCATTTTGCCAGGATTTCTAGAGTCTGCTTCAGATGAGAAAGCTTAGGAGTGAGAGGTTATTTCACTCCTTTTCTGATTCTTCCATGTGTAACTTCTCCCCCATAAACTTTTGGCCTTGATCTGCTGATTGCCACAAACCAGAATACAAACTTGGGCTAACATAGTTACATATTTGCTCTGTGATTTTAAGCCAAATCTGCCAGTTAAGATGAGCAAACCTACAGGTTTTCACTCTCCACCCACAACTGCCGTTGACACCTCTGGTGGAAGAGCCAATTATCTTTAAGCTAAAGTTAGAGTTCTTCCAGATTGATCTGGGTGTGTGTTGAGGAGAAATAGAAAAGTTAGAAGTTCTAGGCAAGAAAACTATTGTCTTCCACCATTCTTACTTGGAGCTCTTGTAATTTTTTAAATAAACACTTCTAAATTTATTATATGCCTCTAGTCAGTATACAATGCCTTTAAGTGGCTGGGATTTTTAATCATTTTACAAATTTTATCCTAAAAGCTAAATAATAAACACCTTCCCTGCACTTGCTTATATTTGTTTTCTACAGAAGGGAAACACCTAGCCTTCTGGAACCATTATTGGAAAGCCTATAATTATTAAATTATTGAAAGGGGTTCAGTGAAACTACTGATAAAAATGAAGTGCTGGGACGCCTGGGTGGCTCAGTTGGTTAAGCGGCTGCCTTCGCCTCAGGTCATGATCCCAGCATCCTGGGATCGAGTCCCACATCGGGCTCCTTGCTCGGCAGGGAGCCTGCTTCTCCCTCTGTCCTTGCTCTCTCTCTCCCTCTCTCTCTGACAAATAAATAAATTTTTTTAAAAAAATTTTTTAAAAAAATGAAGTGCTATATCTAGTCATAGGGGGAAGGGGAATAGATTCAGGTATTTAAACCCTAAGTTGAAATTGAATATTGTTAAAAACCTGTTGAAGACATATGCTTATTCTCTAAAGACTCATGATTAACACTTAAAGATTAATAGAAGGTTGTGGCTTTTCTATAACCCTAATGATAGAATCCGAAGTGGTTTTTTTTTCTAAGATTTTATTTATTCATTTGAAAGACAGAGATCACAAGTAGGCAGAGAAGCCTGCAGAGAGGGAGAGGGGGAAGCAGGCTCCCTGCTGAGCAGAGAGCCCTATTCAGGGCTTGATTCCATGACCCTGGGATCATGACCTGAGTTGAAGGCAGAGGCTTAACCCACTGAGCCAAACAGGTGCCCCAATAATATCTGAAGTTAAGTATGTATTTGTTTTATTTTTTTAATTTATTTTTATTTTTTTATAAACATATAATGTATTATTAGCCCCAGGAGTAGAGAGGTCTGTGAATCACTAGGTTTACACACTTCACAGCACTCACCATAGCACATACCCTCCCCAATGTCCATAACCTCACCACCCTCTCCGATCCCCCTGACCCACAGCAACCCTCATTTTGTTTCGTGAGATTAAGAGCCTCTTATGGTTTGTCTCCCCCCCCCCAATCCCATCTTGTTTCATTTATTCTTTTCCTACCCCCCAAACCCCTCACATTGCATCTCCACTTCCTCATATCAGGGAGACCATATGATAGTTGCCTTTCTCTGATTGACTTCTTTCGCTAAACATAATACCCTCTAGTTCCATCCACGTCATCGCAAATGGCAAGATTCCATTTCTTTTGGTGGCTCATAGTATTCCATTGTATATATATACCTGATGCTCTAAGCATTTGGGTGCCCCCTCAGATCACTACATTTGTATCTTTAGGGTAATCTAATATTTTTACCATTGTATGTTACAGACTTCTTGTCCTGGGCTGCTTTCAGGATTTTCTATTTGTCACTAAGACTTGTAAATTTTACAATTAGGTGATGGGGTGTGGACCTATTCTTATTGATTTTGAGGGGGGTTCTCTGCACCTCCTGGATTTTGATGCTTGTTCCCTTTGTCATATTAGGGAAATTCTCTACAATAATTCTCTCCAATATACCTTCTGCTCCCCTCTCTCTTTCTTCTTCTTCTTCTGGAATCCCAATTATTCTAATATTGTTTCATCTTATGGTATCACTTATCTCTCGAATCTCCCCTCATGGTCCAGTATTTGTTTGTCTCTCTTTTGCTCAGCTTCTTTATTCTCTGTCATTTGGTCTTCTATATCACTAATTCTCTCTTCTGCCTCATTTATTCTAGCAGTAAGAGCCACCATTTTTTATTGCACCTCATTAATAGCTTTTTTTATTTCAACTTGGTTAGATTTTAGTTCTTTTATTTCTCTAGAAAGGGCTTTTATTTCTCCAGTCAGGGTTTCTCTAATATCTTCCATGCCTTTTTTGAGCCCTGCCAGAACCTTGAGAATCGTCATTCTGAACTCTAGATCTGACATATTACCAATGTCCATATTGATTAGGCCCTAGCCTTTGGTACTGCCTCTTGTTCTTTTTTTTTTTTTTTTTGTGGAGAGTTTTTCCGCCTTGTCACTTTATCCAGATAAGAATATATGAAGGAGCAAATAAAATACTAAAAGGCTAGCAACGACCCCAGGAAAATGTGCTTTAACCAAATCAGAAGAGACCCCAAATCAGGGGGTGGGGGGGGAGAAAAGGGATAAAAAGAAGTTGAGAAAAAAAAATTATAAAAAGAAAACAAAGAAAAAATATTTTAAAAAGTATATATATAGATATCTATCTATATATTAGACTGGTAACTAGAACAGGGTCACCCACTTAATTTTGGGAGTATTTTGGTCTCTTAGAAGAAACTACCTCTTAAATTTTAAAGAATGAAAAACATATATAAGGGTAAACACAATGAAGGGATGGAATATGCCTATAAAGATGGAATTTTTTTTTTAATTTCTAAAAAAGGAGTTGATAAAGTAAGTTGGTTGGGAGAATAAAGAAAAAGAAAGTGGAGAGAATTTGCTCAGGCTGAAGACTAGAACAAGCCTGGAGCTAAATTTTTTAGATGAAAAAACCCTATGTGTATACAAAAAATAAAGTTAGATACAATGAAGGATAAAATATGACTATAATACTGAAGGTTCAAAAAAATTATTATTTTTTTGGAAAGGTATTGTTAAGATAAACTAGTTAAAAAAAAAACATTAAAAGAGGAAAGGGTAAAAGTTTAAAAAAATTTAGCAGAAGAAAAAAATTAAATTAAAAAAAAAATTAACTGCAAGACTAAAGAATCATGGGGAAAAAGCCATGAGATCCTTCTGTGAGCCCGCAGGACCTGGGGCCACACTGACTCCGCATGGGCTTCACCCCGGTTTAGCCTCTGGAGTGATGTCCCTCAGTGGAGCAGAGTTTTAAAAGTCCTGATTTTGTGCTCCTTTGTTCTGCTGCTTGCCTGGAGCCAGCCCCTCCCCCCGCATTCTATCTTCCCATCCCTTTGGATTCACTTCTCTGCTGGTCCTAACTTTCAGAAAGTGGTCGATTTTCTGTTTCTAGAATTGTTGCTCTTATCTTTGATCTCCTGTTGGATTTGTAGGTGTTCACAATGGTTTGATAAGCTGTCTAGCTGATCTCCTGCTACCTGGTGTTGTCTCAGCCTGCTACTTCTCTGCCATCTTGACTCCTCCCCCATGTATTTGTTTTAATTTATTAGTTGCAGATAAAGTTATCAAGTTTGAATATAGTTTGTGTATTTGTATAAACTACTTGGAATTCTCACAAGTGAGTGTTCACCCCATGTGTTCTCCACAACCTCCTGGCTTTTAATATGCATGGCAGGCCTGAGTTGTGCTTACAGGTACCTTTCTTCTCTGGGAGTACTGCCTGGTTGGCTGTAAAGGGCAGAGCCTGGCCATCCATGCTTGTTCCTGTCCTGCTTTAGTACCTTCCTCACTTCACAGTTGAGGAGATGGTGTTGGCATGGTGTAGGAAAATCACTAGAGATTTAGTCAATAACCTCCCTGCCAAGATTGGCTCTGTTTAGCAGCTTGTGTGCTCCCCAGAGTCTGCTCACTGAAAGGACACTTAAGGACACTGTTTGGAAAACACATTTAAACCCAGCAATCTGGGCACAGTAAGCTTAGGAATGATTTTATATAATAATAATAATATTAATTATCATCATATAATCATCATATATATCATCATATAATAAATTTAAATTAATCATAACATAATTAATATAAGAATACTAATATGTTATGATTCATAAAGAATTTGACTTTCTTAAATGATCAACCAACCAGGTTCTCATTTTTGTGTCACCTGGCACAGCTAGATCTCTATGGACTGGTAGGTACAAAGGAGCAATGCCTGCAAACGTGGACTGTGTGCACAGGATGTAGATCCACTTGCCACATCTGTCCCGTGTCGGCTGGGGGAGACAGCACAGGACTGAGAAGATATACCTGCAAAGGCAGTGGTGGAAAGTTCGGGCTCCATGCATGAGTGTGTCGCATTCACTGAGCAGGCCGAGATGAAGTTTTAGAATATAAGTGAGGTCCAGAGCCCATGGCCAAGAAAGTATTCTTAAGATGTCTCTGGTGCAAAAAGGTGATTTTATTAAAGCATGGAGACAGGCCCCATGGGCAGAAAGAGTTGCTGCCCTGGGGTTAGGGGAGGTAAGGAAAAAGAGGGGTTTTGAAAGAACTTTCATATGCTAAAGAAGACCCACAAGATACCAGGATACCAGAGGCCTTGCCATTGTCAAGGTTGTTTTTCCCTTCTTAGCAAGGGATTAACTTTAAAATAATTGGAAGATTCCTGGAAGAATGTCACACATGTCCCACCCAGGAGTGGGGGGTGGGAGGGAAGGTTGCAGTTTCTGCTTTGTCCTCAGCTAGGCTTCTGTTCCCTCATTTCCCCCCAGAAAAATTTTGACCCTTAAGTCTTTAAGGTTGTTGAAGGTGGAAGGTCTCATCATCTGTAAATTCTTCCTGCTGAATAGTAGAGTTGTCCCTACCTACTCAGGTCAACATTGGTCAGTTGGGGAATGTGTAGGGGAGTTACAAAAGATGGAGGCAGCTGAGTCCAATGCTGCTGAGAGTAAAGCATCTCTGTGAGTGGTAAGTATCATCTGTCAATGTGAAGTCATTGTAGCAGCGGGTTTCTCAGCACCAGGTAGAAACACACTCAAGAAGGCAACACATTAAGATTAGTAAGACTAAAAGAATGAAAAGTCCAACAAAGAGATCTTTTATCATTGACTATAATCCTCCTTTAAACCAGGAACTTAACAAATTACTGAGAGAGAAAGGATTTTGTAGAGCCCCAATTTGGGTATTCATATCTTTTATTAGTCTGGTGACATTTTTGTGATAATATGGGATGTACACACCACATTCTGTTTTGATAATTGCACACGTACCACCCTGTACTGCTGTTAGGACATCTAAGGCCATTCTGTTTTGTAGGACTACCTTGTGCATCTGTTCAACTTCAATGTTAAGTGAGGAGATGGGATTTAGTGAACACTGAGTGCCTTCTTGGTGTATTTACTACGGGCTTCTACATGCCAAATGACATTCTCTAGCCCTACAGATGGAGCAAAAATTGATAAGTTTAAAAACAGATGGTGTCTGTGATGCCTGGGTGGCTCAGTCCATTAAGCTGCTGCCTTCAGCTCAGGTCATGATTGTGGAGGCTGAGAAAATTAAGGCCATCCCACCTCAAGTTTAGCTGATGTGGGAAACAGAGGGAGAAGAAAATCATTAAAATTCCTCACCTACTGACAAGCCCTTGAAACAGACAGAGTGGCTCTCCCCTAGGGACTTAACTGCCCTCACCTTGAGGTTTTGCTAAGGACAATCCTACCCTGACCAATGCCCTACCCCAATAGGTCTGACCAGGATCCTGTAAGTCTACTTTAACAATTCCTTTATCTCTAAACCTCCAAGATAGTGTCGAGAATCATTCCCAAGTATATGGCCCACTGATATACATCTAAAGGGTCTCATGAGATTTTTATTATTGGTAATAAATAATCTTTCTCCCAACAATAGCTAGCCCCTCAAGGTCCTGGAGACCTTTCTTCCTTAGAGACTTACATCATCCCTAATCCCCTTTGTCCTCACCCACCACTGAGTCCATCCCTACTCTGCCTTTAAAAACTCTGACAGTATTCTGGTTTGGGGTCCAAGTCCCTGCCCCGCTATGTGGGGTATACTTGGGCCCAAGCTTAAGCATGTCACCTCGGGGTCCAAGTCCCTACTCCACTGTGTCGGGTATACTTGGGCCCAAGCTTAAACTTGTCAAATAAACCCTCGTGTGATTGCATTGGTGCCTGGCTCTGTGGTGGTTTCTCCGACGTGAAAACTTGGGCATAACAATGATCCCAGGATCCTGGGATCGAGTCCCCCATCGGGCTCCTTGCTCAGCAGGGAGCCTGCTTCTCTCTCCACCTCTGCCTGCCACACTGCCTGCTTGTGTGCTCTCTCTCTCTTTCTCTCTCTCACAAATAAATAAATAAAATCTTTTTAAAAATAAAAAATAAAAACAGATTATGTTCATCTTTGCTTTAAATTGGAGAGATTAGCTAAAGTAGTGTTGGTTTTAGTAATGTGCCCATGAATCCAGGCAAAACCTAAAGTATAGCGACCTATCCACCCCGGAGGAAACAAGGGCCACAGGTTAGTTCCACATATCCAGTGGGTTCCATTTGGAGCTAGCCATCTTCAGGTCACCTTACCCAATCACTAGCAAACCAGCCAGTAGCCCAGAGTACTATTCTTTGGGAATATGTGTCTAACGATAGCCATCCTAGATGTCGTATGCTATTTGCCCAAGTATCATATATATAATTTCTCTGCTCCCAGCATAAAACTGCCTTTTGGCTGAGCTGTCTGATAGTGGATGTGAGCCACAAATATGTATCCCAAATTTGATATATGCCATCCTCAGTATAGCGATAAGTAGAATTTTGTAGCTTGGGCCCTGGTTGGTGGGTATTAATTTGTGGGTTTGTCAGTTAGTAGTTTGAGAGTATGAAAAAGTTTGGTTATGTCCTGGCCAACCTCCATGTCTTACAGATCATGGGCCAGGAAGAAACATTTGATTAGTGATAGATTTATCCTGATACATGCTATCTCTATATATTATTTCTGAAATATAATCATGTAGAGTGTGCCAATCAGTGCCCTACAAAGGGAAAACCCACCAGGGTAACCCAGACATACTTAACATAGGCAAATTCCCATATCCAACAACCCGTTTGATTTTGTAGTTCAGCATAATGCCGTGTCCAATGTAGAAAGTTAAAGTCAGTTAAGATAGATGAAAGGAAAATAAAGAGAACACATACAATCTTCATTTTCATGAGTAATTTGAGGTCTTCTGTGGGTTTACAGGAGTAAGAAGACACCATTCATTTGCTCACTTGCTGCCTGTGAAGGAGGTAGTTGTTTTATTCTAGATATATGGTCCCATGAAGATTGTCCTTCTAGTTTTACCGCAGTGGGAGTACATAGTATGACCCGATATGGACCTTTCCATTTTGGATTTAGGTTTTCTGCTGTATCCAACTTCCAATTTTTTAAATAAACCATGTATCTGGGATTTACATGGGGTGAGTTTTCAGTTATAGTTAAATCAGATTTGGGGAGTACCTGACTAGTATATTCATTGAGTAACTTATGAATTAAGCCAGCTTCCAGTGAGTAATTTAATAAAGCATTATAATCTTCATCTAATAACAGATCTATAGAAAGAAATGTTTTTCCATAAAATAACCCCAAAGGGCTAAGTCCTGGAGGTTGTTTTTTGTTTTTTGTTTTAAGATTTTTATTTATTTATTTGTCAGAGAGAGAGAGAGGGAGAATGAGCGAGCACAGGCAGACAGAGTGGCAGGCAGAGGCAGAGGGAGAAGCAGGCTCCCCGACGAGCAAGGAGCCCTATGTGGGACTCGATCCCAGGATGCTGGGATCATGACCTGAGCCACCCAGGCGTCCCCTGGAGGTTGTTTTGAAGCAATTCTTATCCTGAGAAGTTCTACTGGCAAGAGAGTAACCCAATTTTCCTGGGTTTCTAGACTAAGTTTAACAAGATGGCATTTTAAAGTATGATTAGCCTTTTCTACTTTCCTGGAGGATTGTGGATGCCTGGATGAATGCAAGAAATATTTAATTCTTAAGGCTTGGGCTATTTGTTGAGTTATTTGAGTGGTAAAAGAGGGACCATTGTCACTTTGAAGAGATTGAGGAAGGCCAAATATAGGAATAATTTCTCACAACAAAATCTTAGTTACTTCTATGGCTCTTTCAATTTTTCATGGAAAGGCCTCTATCCATCTGGTGACGTTATCAACAAACACTAATAGAAACTTGTAGCCTTTGCATGGTAGCATTTGTGTGAAATCAAGTTGCCAGTCCTCTCCTGGGAAGGATTCACACCTTTGGGTTGGTTTTAAAGGAGGGGGAGGATGAGCTGCGCCTTGCAGATTTACTTGGGTACAGACAATATAGGATTGGCAGACCTGTTTTATTGCGACTATTTAATTTACTCCATCAAATATATTTTTAATTAAATGTTTTAATTAAATATGTTACTTTGCCCAAATGAATAGCCTAGTGTAGGCCCTATATTACCTTCCATTGACTATTTTGGGTATAAACAGTTTTCCTTCATTGCAAACAAGCCAGTCCTGTGTATTTTTAGTGTATCCTCACTTCTGAGCTATGTGAACTTCTTGGTCTGAACAGACTGGAGTTATGGATTCTGTAGGAGTTAAGACTAGTATAAAGGCTTAATATCTGTCTATCTTTTGCTGTGCTTTTGTCTGCATGGTCTGCTAAATTGATTCCTATAGATTCTAAGGTCGTTTCCTTTTGATATCCTTTGAGATTAATCACAGATACCTCCTCAGGTGGGTATACAGTCTCAAGAAGGGTAATGTTTCAGGCCCACATTTGATTAGGGATTATGGGTTGATAGCAATACACTTTCCTTCCAAATAGCTCTATGAGCATGTACTACCAGAAAGGCATATTTGGAGTCAGTATAAATGTTAAGTTTTAGAACTTTTGCCAATTGAAGAGCACAGGTGAGTGCTATTATCTCAGCTTTTTGGGCAGAAGTTTTATTGGAACGGGTTTTTCCTCAATACTTTTAATCAGACTAACTATAGCACCTCCAGCCTTTTTTTCCTCCCTTATCCATGAAGCTACTTCCATCAGTAAACCAATTACCATCTGCATTTTTAATAAGGGAGTCTTTTAAATCTGGCCTGCTAGAACAGAGGAGATCA
>PISX010030857.1:0-18155 GCA_004024625.1 Mellivora capensis
CACACACACACAAAGGAGCACAAGGAAACAGATGATGGATGTTTTTTTTACCTGGATTGTGGTGATAGTAACATGAGTGTGTACACATGTCCAAACTCACCAAATTGTCTACATTAATCATAACCAGTTTTCTGTATACCAATCACACCTCCATAAAGAATTAGTAAGGCCATGGGTGTATAAGGAATTTTAATAAATGTTGGGTTCATTCTTTCTCTGGAATACTTGTCAGATACATTTTACTAGCGTATCCTAAAAAAATCTTCAGTGGCAATTGTGATAAAGTTTAGCCACAAACAAAGTTAATCATGTTTCTCTTTAACTCACAAACACAAAAATTACTCACAGGTTAACGATGTTCGGGAACCAGTTTTGACGTAGAATAAGGTTAATGGATTGAAAATTTAAAGGTGTGTTACCAGTGTTACTATTATCCCTGGTAACACAACACAGATATTTCAGCTATGTGGTATTTAGCTTTTTTGTAAAACCTTGTAATAAATAATTGTGCTGATGTTGGATTACAGGACATAACTAATAATACTTATTACATTGAACTAGTTCAAGTCCTTGTTCTGGTTTAGTTTATTACACCTTTATATTATAACCTTACACATATTTTGTTATATTGTATTCCTGACATCTGGGAAATAGTTAGAGAATGTATCAAATTTCCTCATCCCCCCCCCCCCCCACTAGGCTTGATGTATTCATGCCAAGGTATGATCACCGGATAATGTCAGCTTTGGGGAGAGGAAGGAGTCTGCCCCTGGGGAATGGTTTTATGTCATGATTTAGTTTAATATGTCTACACTCCTTACCCAGATTTCAAATGACTTAATCTTCTCTCATCAGTGTACCTGTTGAAGTGCGGACGTCCCAGGAGGAAGTGTAATCTTTCCAGGAGGCAGCTGATTTCTGTTGCCTTATGTCCAGCTTTTTCCCTTGGTTTTGGGCACTTGAACCTAGTAGGATACATGTGGAAAACTGTCTCTTATGATGACAGTCTTGGCCCATGGAATCTGTGTCTACTATACAAACAACAGAAAAGCCTTAAGTCACTTGCTGCAAAGGCCTTGGACAAGGGAATCGCTTTGGGATATTATGTACCAAACAAGTTGGCACTTGTGTGGTGACTAATTTTTACTTGTATTCAGATACATGTGTCTGAATAATAAAGTTCAAGAAAAAGCCGATTGGTTATCCCAAGCAGGACAAACTCTACCATCAAATTTTCTTTTATATGACTTGGTTTGGCCAAGCAGGAAGTTGGTTGAGGGACCCTTTACATATCTCAGTTAGGCTGTTGCCTTACTTGTTCCCAATGGTTGCTTCTGTGGAGTGTATTGTGAACAAAGTATTAAATACTTGGCAGAGATACCAACCCATCGGTTCAAACCACAGGTGATTTTCTATCAGAAGGAAATTAAAGCAGCTCTGATAAAAGCAAAGAAATTCTGTGAGCATGACACCAAAAACAGTATAGAGGTGTAGAACTGAAAACCTGGTTCATTTGGCTGTTATGTATTTACGTGTCATTTGGCTGTTGGGTATTTGCGTGGTCATCCCATCGTTTTAGGAAGAGAAAGGACCAAAAGGAGGGACAATAAAAAGAAAATATTTTATTTACAGCAGCACTTCCCTAGAAGATAACTAAATGCTGTCTGTTTTCAACTGAATCTATTAAGAACCACGAACTTTGATTTTTTTTTTAAGATTTTATTTATTCATTTGACAGAGAGGCAGGCAGAGAGAGGAAGGGAAGCAGGCTCCCTGTTGAGTAGAGAGCCCAAGGCGGGGCTCGATCCCAGGACCCTGGGATCATGACCCGAGCTGAAGGCAGAGGCTTTAACCCACTGAGCCACCCAGGTGCCCCGGATGATTTATTTTAAATCACATTCTGAATATGTGAACAGTTCACATTATAGGAAGTGGAAGGTATAAATTGTAAGAAATGGTACAGTAAATTTTTATTAGTGATTCTTAACTTTTAAAAAATGTATATATATATTTTTACTTTATTTGTTAAAGGGCAGCTTTGTGTCACTCATTGTAAAAAAGGAAAAAACACCCAAACACAAGGCCATATGGAACTGCGTGAAAAAGAAAGAAATCAACCCAAATCCCATCCTCCAGAAACAATTATCACTAACATTTCATGAATATCATTACAGATATGAATAATAAAGCTGGAAGGAGAGATAGTTAGAGCTAACATTTGAACCTGTACTAAGAACTTTACATGGATTACCTGTAAATCATAAACTAGAGACTATTAATCTCATTTTACAGATGAACTCAGAGCAAATGAGCAACATTCATTAGCAATCTGAGTCAGGAATTCAGACTCTTGGTTCCTCAAAAAATTGAAAATAGAGCTACCCTACGATACAAATGTAGTGATCTGAAGGGGCACGTGCACCCCAATGTTTATAGCAGCAAGATCCACAACAGCCAAACTATGGAAAGAGCCCACATGTCCATCAACAAATGAATGGATAAAGAAGATGTGGTATATATATACAACAGAATACTACTCAGCCATAAAAAAAAAAGAAATCTTATCACTTGCAATGACATGGATGGAACTAGAGGATATTATGCTAAGCAAAATGAGTCAATCAGAGAAAGACAACTATCATATGATCTCACTTATATGTGGAATTTAAGGAACAAAACAGGATCATAGGGGAAGAGAGGAAAAAATAGAACAAGACAAAATCAGAGAGGGAGACTCTTAATCATAGGAAACAAATTGAGGGTTGCTGGAGGGGAGGGTGGTGGGGCATTGGGTAACTGGGTGATGTAATGAGCACTGGGTATTATATAAGACTGATGAATCTCTGACTTCTACCTCTGAAACCAATAATACATTATTGCTAATTAATCGAATTTAAATTAAAAACACTCAGACTCTTAACCAAGTGGCTATTGTTTTACACAATTGGGATTATATGAGTCATGCTATTTTTTAAAAGGTTTTATTTATTTGACACAGAGAGAGAGACAACAAGCAAGGGGAGCAGCAGGCAGAGGGAGAGGGAAAAGCAGACTCCCCACTGAGCAGGAAGCCTGACGTAGGGCCTGATTCCAGGACCCCGGGATCATGACCAGAGCTGAAGGCAGACGCTTAACTGACTGAGTGACCCAGGTGCCCTTAGTCATGCTATTTTAATGATTTATTTAAGTTTAACATATTAAGTTAGATTTTCTTGAATTTAGAGAAAGGAGGAGAAATTAAACAAATCTAAATGAACTTTAAACACCAGCTAAACATTTATAACATGATCCTCCTTCAAGTTATCTTAAAAAAAAAAAAAAGATTTTATTTATTTCTTTGGGGGAGAGAGAGTGAGAGCAGGAAGGTAGGGGTGAGGGAGGGGAGAGGAGGGAGCAGCAGACACCCTGCTGAGGAGGCAGCCTGACTCAGGATGAGGAGGAAGCCTGAAGTGGGGCTATCCCAGACCCTAAGATCATGACCTGAGCTGAAGGCAGACGCTTAACCAACTGAGACACGGAGGCACCCCTAAGTTATTCTTCTAAAGAAAAGGAAAAGATCATGAAAAACGTGAAGCAACTGAGTATTTTTTTAAAGTACATATTTCACTTTTAGGCAGGACGTGTTGATGTGCTGTGAGAAATGTGGAAATCAGCATAGAAATACCCCCCCCCCCAGAGCTCAGTTTTTGTGAACTGTTTTTATTCTGTAAAAATTCACATAGTTTACATTCTATCCATTACCCTGTAATTCTCATGATGGCTTCATTTTGGATCTGTATTAAACCGGATTCTCTTCTCCAGTAATAGTTCATTTACTGCAGCTCCTCTAAATGTGAGTTCTTCATTAATGTCACATTTTTGTTTGGCTGGATTTCAACAACTCATTTTTATGACGGTCAAAATTTTTTTAAAAAGGCAGAAGAGATGAGTTCCAAGTTCAATTTCCCTCTTTGGGAGGCACAGGTAGGGGAATCTAGCTTCCACCCCTTCAAGAGATTTAACCATCTAGGTACTTGGGAGTGAGACATTTGACCTCTTTGGGCTTCAGTTTCCCCATCTGTAATATATGGGTTTCAACCAATTACCTCTGAGGTCCTTTCCAGAAATACATGGTTCCCGGACCTTCCACCCCAGCTGCTTCTCCATGGAAACACCTGCCCGGTTCTCCCAGCGGCAGCGCTGAACAGCAGGGGGCGCCCTAAACTCAGTGATCCATTCCCTTCCTGGCAAGCCCTCCTGGGGATCCAGGAGGACAATGGGAGCCGGCCAACTTCTTAAAATTCAGGGTTCAGTTGTCCAGAAGTCAGCCCTCGCTCTGAACAACACAGCTAACCAAAGCCTCAGAGGAATCCGTTGATTTTGTATCTTTCCAAATATTGGTGAGACAAACATTTCATTGTATTTTAAGTCTGGATATTATCGAAGAAGATGGAAATAAAGGACTTATATTCTTATAGTTTTATGGCAATTTACTGCTCTAAAATTAAACAGAGATACCTAATATAGGTAGTCTTTTTGGGGGGTGTGGGGGTGCAGAGTTCACATAATGCCCCCAGTTTCTCAGAACATGAATTCATTCTGTCATTCATATTTATGGATGTTCTACTTTGTGCCCACCACTGTTTGTTTACAGCATTAACAGCACAAAGTCCTTGCCCCCATTCAAACCTACACTGTATGAGCACTTTAAGATGGTGGGCTGAAGTAGGGTCTCAGGGATCAGAACGCAGAGGCAGAGTCATATATGAGCTAATCACAGGTGTGGCCCTTACAAACACCAGATAATATTCAAAGGAAATCACTCATGGGGTAGAAAGTCTGCTATCTATTCAGGAATTTTCCCACCAGCAAAATGGGGTAATTGAGAAACTGACTGTTGAATGAGTTCACGGTGCAGAGAAAACATTCTGGAAAAAAAGACAAGAAAGCCAGCTCAGTTTGTATTTCTCAGTCTCAAGGAAGGCTATTAGTGTTCAAACTAATCATGATAGCTAAAGGACTTATTGTAGTCAACAGCATGGGTTCCAGAATTAAATCCCCAACTAGCTGATTTGGGGGAAATTTTTTATTCAGCCTTCAGTGGGTCATGAGGATTCCATGGGTCTATATGCTTGAGCCATTAGAACAGTGGCCTGGCACATAGTTGTCCTCAATAAATGTTCACCATCGTCATCAATGTGATTATCATTATAGTTTTAAATTGGCCTGATTTCTTTCCAATCTGACTGAAGTCTTCCGAAACTTAGTTTCAATTTACTTAGTCAGCAAAAAATGTAAACCTCAAATCAAATCGAACTGAGCACCTACTATGTGCCTGGCACTGTTCCAGGCACTAAGAATTTGGCAATAAACAAGACAGGCGTCTATCTTCTCATGAGCTTATTTCCAGGGAATAATTTTTTTTTAAAGGTTTTATTTATTTATTTGTCAGAGACAGAGAGAGCGAGCACAGGCAGACAGAGTGGCAGGCAGAGGCAGAGGGAGAAGCAGGCTCCCTGCTGAGCAAGGAGCCCGATGCGGGACTCGATCCCAGGATGCTGGGATCATGACCTGAGCCGAAGGCAGCCGCTTAACCAACTGAGCCACCCAGGCGTCCCCAGGGAATAATTTTTTTAAAAATAATAAACAAGTGAAGGTGTAATCAGGATGGAAGTTTTGTTACCTTCTCTGGAATTAATTTTAACAACCTTAAAATATTATTTGTAGTATTCTTGATGATATGCTGCTATAGATGGAATGTTTGTATGCCTCCCCAAAATTCAGATGTTGAAGCCTAATCGCCCATGTGATTGGAGGTGGGGCCTTTGGGAGGTAATGAGGTCATGCAGGCAGAACCCTCATAAAGGGATTAGTGCCCTTACAAAAGAGATCCTGGAGAGTTTCCCCACCCTTTCCACCGTGTGAGGACACACGTGAGAGCCCCAGGAAGTGGGCTCACACCAGACATGGAATTTGCCAATGACCTTGGACTTCCAGCATCCAGAACTGTGAGAAATAAATGTTCATTGTTTAAGACACCCAGCCTATGGTATCCGCAGCCAGAATGGATTAAGATATGGGGTCCTGCAAGTAAACATCTTCCACTTAAGGAATTGATACATGAATCCTAGCAAAGACCTTGAGTCAAGATAGCTTCTGGCTTCCTTCTTCACTTCCACAACATGGAAGCAGGAGGTGGAGATGCTAGACCTTCTCTTTTGGTCAAAGAACATTGCCTTTGACTGTAACAAGATTTTGGACCTGATTATTTCTTGAATTATGTTTGTTCTGGCTCAAGACTGAATTTCATGCTGATACGCACAGTATGATTCCAGCAACTAGAGAATGAGTGGATCATGTTTCTTCAACCTTCAGATAATCTGGGTGAAATGATTATATGTTACAGCTCTTACATTTCTCACTAGTGAGCCATCTCCAATAGGAGTTTCCAGAAAAAGATGCCCCCTTCCTTAAGGCATTTTACTTCCATCTTCTTTAAATTTTCCATGCTAGGTATCTATTTCTACAAAGTCTAAGATGTGAATTGCACTCCTTGGTTTTGTTCAGTGCACACCCTGTGGGGCACTACCAAACAGCTCTCCTGGTAGGTCTCATCAAGTCCTATGAAGCGAGAAATAGGAGAGCAACTTATTTCATAACCTTATTTTGTAACTGCCTTCTTTCTACCCCTTCCTCTAGTTACCAGCTCTTCACCAGCTCTTCTCACCTGCAGGCACACATAAATTTTTATGCCAATGGATAATAAGTCTATTCCAGATCCTAGCAATTAAGTACATTCTTGGGAGAAGACAGTCGGCTCATATCTAGATGACCACCACAAACAAGCAAGCAAAGAAAACTGCACGCACACACCCTCAACAAAACAAAACTGAACAAAATTTTAAAACCTAGGAGATTCCTCGTCTGGGCTGGTATTGGGCCATCATTCTCAGCTGCCAGGTTAGCTCTCACGTTCTTATCCCACCTTCTGAATATGTACTGCTCCATCGTTTTAGAATCTAGAGAGCCCTGCAGTCTCTTCAATCAGAACCAAACTCTGCCTGTAGCCTATAAGATACATCACTTCTCCACCTTCTAGAACTGCAGACCTAGTCTCCGGTGCCAGGAGCGTGTGTCTGGGAGACCGTCAGGCACCTCTAGCTTAGCATGTCTCAGAGTCACCTCAGTCCCCTCCTTCCTGGTTCTCTGCCTCCTCCTTCATCCCCGGTCTCCATCAATTTCATTGCTCTCCTCTCAGCATCTCAGCAATTAACTACCTTCTTAGAGTCGTTGTCTGCATCTCCCTTTCCTTTCACGCTGACATCAAATCGTTACCAAGCCCTCTTTGTCTGTCCTAGGTTCTTAAAGCTGTCAGGTTCTCTCTGCGGCATTGCCTCCAGGGAGGAATGCAACAGTTTCGAGCATATTCAGAAGGTCCCCACCTCCTTTCCGTCTTCTGCTCTCCTGTTATCCAAATAGAGCGCTGCCCATTCACTCGAACTTCTTATAAACCTCCAGACTCCCCTTACTGCCTTCAGGATAAAAGCTCAGTTCTGGTCCCGTCTACCCCACTTGCTCCTTGTTGTAGCCACTATTCACTGTCCTCTTTTCTGCCCCCTCTCCTCATCTCCTGCTACTCTCTGCCACTTTAGGCTACTTAGAATTTCCTCAAAACGTTGTACTTCAAGCCTCTTACCTTTCTATGCCCTGTGGATTGAGTAATACCTTCTTCCCCAGGAAACTCGTATTTGTCGTTCAAGGTCCAGCTCAAGTGTTGCGTCTTCCCCTGAGGCTTCCTCATTCACCCCCCACTTCGTGTGGCTTCCCTGGGATGATACAAGCCTCTGCCCTGCTGTTTCTTTTCTCTTTCCTTTTCTTCCTTCCTTCCTTCCTTCCATCCATCCCTTTCTTCCTTTCTCTCTTTCTTAAAGATTTGACAGAGAGAGAGCACATAAGCAGGGGGAGCGGCAGAGGAAGAGGCTCCTGAGCAGGGAGCCTGACGAGGGACTTGCTCCCGGGATCCCAGGATCATGACCTGAGCTGAAGGTCGAGGCTTAATGGACTGAGCCACCAAGATGCCCCTGCCCCGGTGTTCCTTATCATGGTGCAGTACAAGCATGTTTCTCCTGGTTTTTTCTCCCTACAGGAACAAGCTCCCCCAGGAAAGGTGCCAGGCCTCATTTTATCACCTAACGCGCTCAGAGGAAGAAGTACTCTCACCTCTCTGCCTACTTGTGATCTCAAATAAACTTGTGTCTGTCAAATAAATAAATAAATAATAATAAATAATAATAATAATAAATAATAAATTAATTAATTAAATTAAATCTTAAAAAAAAGAAATACTATATAATATGTGTTTCAATATGTGGTTCTATCATGACTGTTAGAGAAAGCATAATAAAAGAGCCAATAAGAAAGCATAATTATACCTGTGTGTAGAGTTAGTTATACCTACTTGTAACTAATACATTTGGATTTAAAAGTAAGTGAGACATTCCAAAAACATTCCAGATGAGATGGACAGAAAAATAAAAGATGACAGTTAAGGGTGTAGGAGAGACTGAAAAGGAGAGCTCCGGTAAAATAGAGCACTTATTTGCATATGAAAAGTGACATGGGGAACTAAGCTTAACGTGAGCAGGAATAACATGTCAGTACAAATACACACCTGAAGGGGCACGTGGTGGACATGCCAAGTATCCACGGGCACCCCAGCGGACACAGAGGGCACGCTTGAAGGAGGGAGTGAAGGATGTTTCCTGAAGGTCCAGGCAGGCTTCCAGAAAACCATCAGGGAAGGACCAGGCTCTCGAGTGGCTAGCAAAAGTTCCTGCAGGTTCAAGGGGAAGCAGCAATGGATGGCACTCAGTGAGCTGTGGAGTTGGCCGCACCAGCACTGTAGCCGTGGGCACAGGAACTTGGCCCTCGACAACCCATTGCTGGGTGGGGAGGAAACCAGGATACTAAGGAGGCTGCCTCTCTCCTTCTACCCTCCGTTCTCTTCTCAGAGCCTCACATTGGCCAGATCCAACAGGAGCCAGGGGGCAAAGAACATCTGAAACCTGTGTGGGGTGTTAGCTAGTTCTTTCTTTTGCAGGACTCTCTTGCGCATTGCGGCACCACCAACCACACTTCCACAGATTTCCAATATGGCCTCTGGGAATGGTATCCCATGGAGAATCACTGGTTTGCCTTATCAGACTGAAAAATGCTTTTCTTGCCTCAACTGTCCAGTGACCTTTGGAAAATAAGGTGATGACAGTGTCTACAGCCTGTGTCTAAGTAGTGAGTGGGTCCAACTGTGGAATTGCTTTAAAGATGAGCTAACTTGTCACGACAAAATGGCTCTACTGTTTTTCTATTCCTGCACAACCAATCACACCAACCCCTGGTGGTTTCTAGCATAGTAATCATTTCTTATTTCTCAGTTTCTGGAGGACAGGCATTCGGGCAGGACACAAAGGGAGTGGTTTATCAGACTCAAAGGTTTTGGGCTGCAATTGTCTGAAAGCTCCTTCACTCACACGTCTGGGGACTGATGTTGACCGTGGGCTGAGGGTCTCACTGAAGCACCTGGGGAAATGGCCACGCATCCCCTCTGCATGTGGTGCAAGCTCCCACACGACATAGTGACAGGGTTCCAAGAGCAAGAAAGAGGAGAGTGGGAAGCTGTATGACCTGGCCTCAAAAGGGACAGCTGGCTCATCAGTTCTACCACATTCTTTTCATCAGAAGCCCACACATATTCAAAGGCAGGGGCAGGGAGGGGACTAGATCCACCTTTCAAGGGGAGCCACTTCAAAGAATCTGTGGACTTATTTTAGAACTACCACACTGGCCTTTCAGAAGCTCCAGCTCCTGCCCTCTATAAATATAGGAAGGGGAGAGGGTATGCAGAGCCTCATCCTATCCTTCCTTTATAACCCCAAACTTACATGGGAGGCAGTTTGGGTCTCTGAATCCTTGTAAGCCAAGGGGCAGTTCCTGGTGGTCTGAGTAAGTCAGAAGGCAGACTTTGTCTTTTCCAAAGGGACCTCGAGACAGCTGTGAAAAGGAGGGACCTGCAGGGACTCCATCCATTCAACTTTCCACTTCCTCCCAAAGTGTTCCTTGGAGCATTATCACTGCTCCAGAGCTCCAGTCCCGTACATTAGTTCTGCAAAGGTAGCACCTTGGATGTGCCGGTCATTCTCTGCAGAACCCCCTCAGGCAGCGGGGCCAGAAGTCTTACTCAATGGGCTGGTCATTTGGGAAGACCACTGTTGAGAGAACACTGAGCCTTCACCAAAGGTGGGTCATGGGCCGGTGAGTCCCAGCAAGCAGCTTAAACGACCCTGGTGTACCAAGAGTCCTTAATAAAATCATATGGCGATAAGCTTAAACTCATCACTTATCAATTTACTTCTTGATCACCTACTCAGTGCCAGGTATCACCCTTCTCCTCACAATCATCCTGACAGATGAGGGTTGTTATCCCATTTCGCTGATGAGGAAACTGAGAGGCAGGCAAAGGGAATAAATAAAATAAGAGGACTTCTCTCTTACAAAATTTGATGCATTGTCCAGGGAAAGCCAAGATTCTTGTTGTATAGGGACAGAGAGCTCTTCTCACTTGGGCACATGGAACATCTATCTGCAGCCTTTACCCAGCAGAGCGAAAACTCTCATCATCTATGCCCTGGACACAGATGAACGCCTTCCAGCCATCCATGGGAAATAAATCTTCATACACAGTAGATTAGGGAATCCAGCCCAGCCTTAGAATCCTTTGCCTGAATGGGTCAAGGAACCTGCCGAGGCTACCAACTAGTCCCTGGGATTGAGCGGGGATACAGAGACCTGTAGGTCTCTAAATAAAAATCACTCTTTTAATTGCATCTTGTTGCTTCTCTAATTAAATGCCAAGATGAGAATGTAATCTTAAATTTGAAGTTTGAAACCTAATTATTTGCTATTTTATATCTTGCACTATTATCTATCTTTTGTTATCTTTTATCATGCCTTGAGGAAGATATTCTGCCCCAACAGTGATTATACAGAAAGAGAAACTAAGGAATAAGTAATATAATTACTTTAATGTTTTTAATTAAGACTTTAATAGGCACCATAAAATAAACACTAAAAATACTAACATGGCACAAGGAGATCATTTACCCTAATTCACAGTGTGTTAAGGACCAAATTCATGTGAGGATTTAAGGTGTTTGGTAGCCACACACTGGTCATATGTTTTCTCTATCCTACTTGTACATAGTAATGTATAAGAAGTATGTAAATATCTGTTGGATGAATAATTTTATGTGAAATTAAATCCTTGCATTTGTAATTTATTAAGTGCAAAATTCAGTAGGTTTTTTTTTTTTTCTTTAAAAGTATATATGTGGGGCGCCTGGGTGGCTCAGTGGGTTAAGCCTCTGCCTTCAGCTCAGGTCATGATCTCAGGGTCCTGGGATCGAGCCCCACATCGGGCTCTCTGCCCAGCAGGGAGCCTGCTTCCTCCTCTCTGTCTCTGCCTGCCTCTCTGCATACTCGTGATCTCTATCTGTCAAATAAATAAGTAAAAATCTAAAAAAAAAAAAGTATATACGTGGGGGGAGCACCTAGCTAACTTGGTCAGTAGAGCATGACTCTTGATCTCGGGGTTGTGGACTCAAGCTCCATGTTGGATGTAGAGATTACTTAAAAATTAAATTAAATTAAATTAAATTAAAAACCCCAAACAGAGGTATGTGCATAAGTGACAAAAATGATGGAGTAGGAGATCCAGTATCTCCATCCTCCAACAAAGGTCAACAGTTAGACAAGTATCCATGAATAAAAACAGCTCTAGGAGAGCTCGGGAATCCACTGAAGAAGTTTCAGCAACACAGTGGAACAACAACAAAAAAGAACCCTGAGAATAACTGCACAAAAAGAGTAGGAAGAACAGCTCTGTTTTGTCACCAACATCCCATCCCATCCCCCAAGCTGGCACAACTCAGTGCCAAGAGGAGCTCATGGCTTGGAAGGGTTCCCCTTGCCACTAATTAGTAACATGAAAACATATAAAATATACAATACACTGATAATGGCACATATATAGTCAAATTCAGAATATTCCAATACCATAATATGGCAGTGTGTTAATCACTTAACTCTAGTATAAAGGTTAAAAGACAGAAGTACTAAATATAGCTATAACCACAATAATTCATTAATGTATACACAATGTAAAAAAAAAGTAAATTGTGATATCAAAACCATAAAATGTGGGCAGAGAGTAAAAGCATAGAAATGTTGTATGTCATCAAAGTTAAGTTGTTACCAGCCAAAATAGACTGTGATATCTAGAAGATGCTTTATGGAAACCCCAGGGTAATCACAAAACAAAAATCTGTAGTAGATATACACAAGATAAAGAGAAGGGAATCAGAGTAAACCACTATAGAAAATCATCACCAAATCACAAAGGAAGAGAGATAAAGAGATAAAGGAACAAAAGAACTATGCAACAGTCAGAAAACAATATGATAGTATTAGTGAGTCTTTACCTATCAATAATTACTTTAAACATGAATTAAATTCTCCAAATGAAAATCGGAGTGGCTCCAAATGGCCAACAGACACATGAAAAAGTGCTTAACATCACCCAGCATCAGGGAAATACAAATCAAAACACAGTGAGATACCACCTCACACTGGTCAGAATGGCTAAAATTAACCAGTCAGGAAATGACAGGTGTTGGCAAGGTTGCAGAGAAAGGGGAACTCCTCCTACACTGTTGGTGGGAATGCAAGCTGGTGCAGCCACTCTGGAAAACAGTATGGAGGTTCCTCAAAAAGTTGAAAATAGAGCTACCCTACAACCCAGCAATCGCACTATTGGGTATTTACCCTAAAGATACAAATGTAGATATCTGAAGAGGAATGTGCACCTGAATGTTTATAGCAGCAATTTCCACAATAGCCAAACTATGGAAAGAATCTAGATGTCCATCAACAGATGAATGGATAAAGAAGATCTGGGGTGCATAGATATACAACAGAATACTATGCAGCCATCAAAAAATGAAATCTTGCCATTTGCAATGACATGGATGGAACTAGAGAGGAGAAAGACAATAATCATATGATCTCACTGATATGAGGAATTTGAGAAACAAGACAGAGGATCATGGGGGAAGGAAGGGAAAAAATGAAACAAGATGGGACCAGGGAGGGAGATAAACTCTAAGAGACTCTTAATCTCAGGAAACAAACTGAGGGTTGCTGGAAGGGAGGGGGTGAAAGGAATGGGGTGGCTGGGGTATGGACATTGGGGAGGGTTTGTGCTATGGTGAGAAAAAAAAAAAGACTCAATTACATGCTTCCTATAAGAGATTCACCTCAGCGTCAAGGACACACATAGGCTAAAGTGAAGGGAGGAAAAGGACACTCCACACAAATGGAAACTAAAAGAGAGAAAAGGTAGCTATACTTACACCAGACTATCAAAACAGACTTTCAAAAACTATCACAAGAGACAAAGAAAGTCATTATATAATGAAAAGGGGGTCCATTCGTCAAGAGGATATAATGATTGTAAATTTATATGCACCCAACATTACAGCTCCTAAATATATCAAGCAAATACTAACAGATCTGAAGGAGAAATAAACAACAATACAATCATAGCAGGGGGCTTCAGTGCCCCACGTTCAACAAAGGGTAGGTCATCCAGACTTAAAAATCCACAAGGAAATATTTAACTTGAACTGTACTTTGGGCCAAATGGACCTAACAGATATATAGAGAACATTCCATCCAACAGCAGCAGACTATACTTCTTCTCAAGTGCACATGGAACATTCTCCAGGATGGATCATTTATTAGGTCACAAAGCAAGTCTCAGCAAATTTTAAAAGGTGGAAATCATATCAGATATCTTTCCTGAACACAATGGAATGAAATGAGACATCAATAACAGGAGGAAAACTGGAAGATTCACAGATTTGTGAAAATTTATCAACACACTCCCAAACAACTAATGAGTCAAAGAAGAAATCGAAACATATCTCTAAGCAAATGCAAATGAGAATGCAACATATTGAAATGTGTAGAATGCAGCCAAAGCAGTTCTCAGAGGGAATTTTAGAGTGATAAATGCCTGCATTGGGAAAAAGGAAAGATCTCAAATAAACAACCTAACTTTACACCTCAAAGAACTCGAAGAAGAACAAACTAAGGCAAAGTTAGTCGATGGAAAGACATAAAGATCAGAGCAGAAATAAATAAAACAGAGAATAGAAAAATAACAGAAAAAGTCAATGAAACTTTGAGTTGTTTTTCTGAAAATATAAACAATGAACAAAACATCAGCTAGATTTACCAAGAAGAAAGAAGAGAGAGTACTCAATGAATGAAGTTATAAATGAGAGAATAGACATTAAACAGATACCACAGAAATACAAAAGGTCATAAGATACTCTTATGAACAATAATATGCCAACAAATTGGACAACCTAGAAGACGCAAATATATTCTTAGAGACATATGACCTACCAAGACTGAGTCATGAAGATATAGAAAATCTAAGAAGGCCAGTAATGACTAAAGGACATTGAACCAATAATCAAAAACCTCCAAAGAAAGAAAATCCCAAGGCCAGATGGCTTTACTGGTGAATTCTACCAAATATCTAAAGAAGAGTTAATGCCAGTACTTCTCACACTTCCAAGAATTTAAAGAGGAGGGAATACTTTCACATTCATTTTGTGAGGCCAGCATTACCCTAATATCACAGCTGGATAAAGTCACTACAGGAAGAGAAAACCACAACCCCATAACCCTGATGAACATAGATGTAAAAATTCTCAACAAAATCCTGGCAAACCAAATTCAACAGCACGTTGAAAGGATAAGACACACTTAGATGGTATGGTAGTTCCTCCAAAAGTCAAAAATAGAACTGCTATATGATCCAGCAATCTCACTTCTGGGGATAGATCCAGAGGAAACAAAAACAGAATCTTGTAGAGATACCTGCACTCCTGTGTTCTCTGCAGCATTATTCACAACAGCCCAGATATGGGAACACTCTTAATGTCCATCAACAAATGAGTGGAGAAAGAAAATAAGGTATATACACACAATGGCATATAATTCAGCCCTAAAAAGAAGGAACTCCTGCCATTTGTGACAACGTAAGTGGACCTTGAGGGCATTATGCTAACTGTTCAGAAATAACTTTTAGATACAAGACCAAAAGCATCATCTATGAAAGAAGAAATAGGTAAGTTGGACTATGTTAGAAGAAAAGACAAGTCATGGAGTGGGAGAAGAACTTTGCAAAATACGTACCTGATGAAGGGCTGTTATCCAAAATATACAACAAACTCTTAAAAGCCAACAATAAGAAAACAAAGAACCTACTTTTTCAAATGGGCAAAAGAATTAAACAGCTATCTCCTCAAAGGAGTTATATAATGACAAGCAGATGAACAAATGCTCGACACCATACATCACAAGGGAATTGTAAATTAAAACAATGAGATACCACTACAAAGCCGATAAAATGGCTAAAATCTAAAACAATGACAACAACTGATGCTGGCGAGGATGTAGAGCAACAGGAACTCTCGTCATTGCCGGGGGAATGCAGAATGGTACGGTCACTTTGGAAGACAGTCTAGCTGTTTCTTACAAAACTAAATGTAGTCTTATCACACAATCCAGCCATCGCAGTCCCAGGTATATAAAAAAATGAATTGACGGGCACCTGAGTGGCTCAGTGGGTTAAGCCTCTGCCTTTGGATCAGGTCATGATCTCAGGGTCCTGGAATCAAGTCCCGCATTGGGCTCTCTGCTCGGCGGGGAACCTGCTTCCTCCTCTTTCTCTCTCTCTCTGCTTGCCTTTCTGCCTACTTGTGATCTCTCTCTGTCAAATAAATAAATAAAATCTTTAAAAAAAAGTTGAAAACTTATGTCCACACAAAAACCTGCGCATGAACATTTATACCAGCTTTATTCATATTCACCAAAAAGTGGAAGCAATGAAGGTGACCTTCAGGAGGTATTTGAATATACACACTGTGGTACCTCCATACAACGACATATTATTCAGTAATGAAAGGACATAAGCTATGAATTCACAAAGAGCATGCAACCTTCAATGCATATTGCTACATGGAAGAAACCAACCTGAGAAGGTCCCATTCTGTATGATTCCGCCTATATGCCATTGTCTCCAAAACTACAGAGGCAAGAAGACCAGTGGTCACCAGTGCTCCTTCTCATGACCCTTGGGGTTTGAGGGTGGGGATGAATAGTTAGAGCATAGGAGATTTCTAGGGCTGCAAAACTATTCTCTCTGAAACTATGCTGGCAGACACATGACAGTACACATTTATCAAAAACCTTTAGTTCTGTACAACACAGAAAGTGAAGCCTAGTGTAAATGATGGACTTTTAGCTAATAATAATGTAATAATAGCAGTTCATCAATTACTACATAGGTACCATACTAACTTAAGATGCTAAAATAAATATCGTATTATAAATAATAGATGTAAAGAGTGTGTGAGTAGGTGTGGTTATATAAGATATAGGGATGTAGTACGTAAGACAGTAGCATCATAAGGAAGGGAAGGTAATGGATCTATACTGGGGAAAGATTGATGTATTTTACTGGAATTCAGTCAGTATTAACTTGAAGTGGGCTATCAGTTAAAAACACGTATTATAATACCAAGCACAATCCAAAAGAACGTAACGGAGAAAAGAGGAAACAATAGCGTTCTTGATTCATCCCTGGCTTACAAGGGTGGTTCAACATTCGCAAGTCAATCAATGTGATAAAACAAATCAATAAGAGAAGAGAGAAGAACCACATGGTCCTCTCAATTGATGCAGAAAAAGCATTTAACAAAATCCAGCATCCTTTCCTGATTAAAACGCTTCAAAGTATAGGGATAGAGGGAACATTCCTGAACTTCATAAAATCTATCTATGAAAGACCCACAGCAAACATCATCCTCAATGGGAAGAAGCTCACAGCCTTCCCGTTGAGATCAGGAACACGACAATGCCCACTCTCACCACTCTTGTTCAACATAGTATTCGAAGTCCTAGCAACAGCAATCAGACAACAAAGAGAAATAAAAGGTATCCAAATTGGCAAGGAAGAAGTCAAACTCTCTCTCTTTGCAGATGACATGATACTTTATATGGAAAACCCAAAAGACTCCACTCCCAAACTACTAGAACTCATACAGCAATTCAGTAACGTGGCAGGATACAAAGTCAATGTACAGAAATCAGTGGCTTTCTTATACACTAACAATGAAAATACAGAAAGGGAAATTAGAGAATCAATTCCATTTACTCTAGCACCAAGAACCATAAGATACCTGGGAATAAACCTAACCAAAGAGGTAAAGAATCTGTACTTGAGGAACTACAGAACACTCATGAACGAAATTGAAGAAGACATAAAAAGATGGAAGACCATTCCATGTTCTTGGATCGGAAGAATAAACATTGTTAAAATGTCTATACTACCTAGAGCAATCTATACTTTTAATGTCATTCCGCTCAAAATTCCACCAGTATTTTTCAAAGAGCTAGAGCAAATAATCCTAAAATTTGTATGGAATCAGAAGAGACCCCGAATCACTAAGGAAATGTTGAAAAACAAAAATAAAACTGATGGCATCTCATTACCTGATTTCAAGCTTTACTACAAAGCTGTGATCACCAAGACAGCATGGTACTAGCATCAAAACAGACACATAGACCAGTGGAACAGAGTAGAGAGCCCAGATATGGACCCTCAACTCTATGGTCAAATAATCTTCGACAAAGCAGGAAAAAATATACAGTGGAAAAAAGGCAGTCTCTTCAATAAATGGTGCTGGGGAAATTGGACAGCCATATGTAGAAGAATGAAACTCGACCATTCTCTTACACCGTACACAAAGATAAACTCGAAATGGATAAAGGACCTCAACGTGAGACAGGCATAGGCAGTAACCTCTTTGATATCAGCCACAGCAACTTCTTTCAAGATATGTCTCCAAAGGCAAAGGAAACAAAAGCAAAAATGAACTTTTGGGACTTCATCAAGATCAAAAGCTTCTGCACAGCAAAGGAGACAGTCAACAAAACAAAGAGGCAACCCATGGAATGGGAGAAGATATTTGCAAATGACAGTACAG
>PISX010030858.1:5599-18264 GCA_004024625.1 Mellivora capensis
TGGCCAGCTGCAGGTGGCGCGGGATGATGCGCGTCTTCTTGTTGTCGCGCGCCGCGTTGCCCGCCAGCTCCAGGATCTCGGCCGTCAGGTACTCGAGCACGGCCGCCAGGTACACGGGCGCGCCGGCCCCGACCCGCTCCGAGTAGTTGCCCTTGCGGAGCAGGCGGTGCACGCGGCCCACCGGGAACTGCAGGCCGGCCCGCGATGAGCGTGACTTGGCCTTGGCGCGCGCCTTGCCGCCCTGCTTGCCTCGGCCAGACATCTCCAAGTCGGGCGCGGGGAAAGAAAAAACCCGAAAGAAGACACCCGAAGCAACGAGGCCTCTAGGCCCGGTGAGCCCTTATATATGGTCCAGAGGTAGCCGAGCCGGCCTCGTCCGATTGGTAGCGACAGCCACCAATCAGAAGAGGAGGCCGCCATCCCCTAATTTGCATGTGTCTTTTTCCAGTGGTGACGTGACGTAGCGCTTGAGCCTATCAGGAACGAGGAACTCTGGATCCTTCATTTGCATACAGGACGTATAAATAGAGTTGCTCCGGGCGCTTGCTCTTTTTGTTTGGAGAGATTTGCAGCCATGCCTGATCCGTCCAAATCGGCGCCCGCGCCGAAGAAGGGCTCCAAGAAGGCCGTCACCAAGGCGCAGAAGAAGGACGGCAAGAAGCGCAAGCGCAGCCGCAAGGAGAGCTACTCCATCTACGTGTACAAGGTGCTCAAGCAGGTGCACCCCGACACCGGCATCTCGTCCAAGGCCATGGGCATCATGAACTCGTTCGTCAATGACATCTTCGAGCGCATCGCCAGCGAGGCCTCCCGCCTGGCGCACTACAACAAGCGCTCGACCATCACGTCCCGCGAGGTGCAGACGGCCGTGCGCCTGCTGCTGCCCGGCGAGCTGGCCAAGCACGCCGTGTCCGAGGGCACCAAGGCCGTCACCAAGTACACCAGCTCCAAGTGAGGCGCGCCGGCCGCCCCGGAACCCAAAGGCTCTTTTCAGAGCCACCCACATTATCGAAAAAGGGTTTCGAACACGGTGAAGGGTTGTCATGTGGACCAATTACGTTTTGTGCGTCCTAGCGGTTTCCTGGTGGTTGGGGATGTGTGCGTGCGCACGTTAGTGTGTGAGCGAATGTGAGCAAGAATGTGGAGCTATTCCGTGCGGAGTTCTGGGACGGGAATCCTGGCCAGGCGTTCAAGGATCCCATGTCCACCCTCCTCTTTTCTTGGGGCTATTCATGCGTCCCCAGTCCCCAGTCCCCAGTCAAGTCGGAGCCTTGAGCTCTGCGTCCTCTGGTGGCTGCAGAGTGTATCGCGGCGCTTGCGCGCGGACTCCTAGGCTCTGCGCTGTCTGCGCGTGGCGTGTGCCTGTGGGTGAGGGGCGCGGGGCACCTCCGGGAGGCCCTCGTGCCTACCGTCCCTCCCCAGTGTCCCTGATGAATGAAACCCGGAGATGAGGACTCTGGTTGCCTGACCCGGGCGGTAGCGCCCGGACCTGCTTCCTTACCCAGACCAGATGTCGTCATCTCTGCCTGGATCAGACCTCGTCATCCCTGCCTGGACCAGGCGTCTTCATCCTGGAGCAGTGAACGGTTCCGGGATGGTGTTTGCGTGGCTGGATCTTGTAGCGGCAGAATGTTTGGAACCGAAAGGGAAATGGAAGCGTCCTGTGCGCGGGAGCCAGATGTAATAAGACGAAACCTGCGGGTAGCTGTAACCTATGTGGGGGTGGGGGGATATCAACTCAAGATGTCTGTAGTCCTCTGTAATTCCACCTTTTCTGAACAAATTGGCGCCTTTCCTTCTCAGCTGCACTTTTATTTTCTGGGAAGCGTCAGTGACGCAGAATTCCCCCTTTGAATTTAGGGCATTTAATTTGGAAAGTGTCATCTTGGCTCAGAGAAAGCGCTTTGGGACAAAGAGTCTTCACTTGGGAAAAGACGTCGTTTTTCCTTTTGCTTCGCTTGGCTTTTATTTGCAAATAGATGCCCAACAATCGCTTTCCTTGAGCCGTTTTGAGTCTTAGATGGATTGAAAGGTCGTGTCTTCTGCTCAGGCAGGGAACACATACACACAATGAAAGAGAACAGTCGTGTTTTTGCAAATCATCTCTCCAAAGGCAGCCGGTTGGGTACCGGGCTGGGGGGGTGGGGGTGGGGGTAGGGGATGTCTGAGGAGGGAACGTCACCCCGCCCCAGCGCTGAAGCCCACCCACCCATTCCTTCTGCGTGGGTCCAGGATAAGAGGGATTGAAAACCTCACACGTTTTTCGGTTGGCATCTAAAATGTTTTTTTCCTTAGTTCTAATAGATAACAAGGACGCAAATCCCAACACAGGACGTTTTAAAAAGCAAAATGGTCACAACCAAAAATTTTAAAGAAATGTCTGAATATTTGTAAAGTTCTTGAGCTTTTATATGTTTTCAAAATCTTTTTTTTATTGAGGACACACGATCTTTTCAGGGTATCTAGTGAAATAGCAATTCGATACCATAATCAATTCATAAAACACGTGATCAAATTCTTGGTTAACGCTAAGATAGTCTAGATGATCTTTTTTTCCTCCCTGAACTCATTCCCATTGCACTTCTCGGAATTTCATCCAAATGTAAGATATATTTTTAAGTGTTTTATCCATGACCTTTCTTTATCCAATAAATAATAAATAAAAGGTATGTAAGTTGTAACTTAAAAATTTTGTAGGTGACAAAAGTGTTTAAAAAATCATCTGGACAGTACTCAATTGCTGAAAACATAAGTTTTGGTACAAAGGTATTAAACATAATTGTAAATAATTCTCAATCAGAATTTTAGTGACACCTACGTCATTCAGTGAGATTGATGGGTTCTCCCCACCTGTGGCTTCCTTTATGCACCGCGGGCACATACGGTACTGTGCTACAGTGACAGTGGTGTGCCTCCTCACTTTCCCTTTACTTTTTTTTTTTTTTTTTTTTTGCTACATGCTCTGAAACAATATTTACAAACAAAACGAAACAAAAACACCCAAACAAACCCATACATACAGAAATTTTGTCATGGCTATTTTACTCAAATCTCTCCCTCCTAGTTATAATTCCAAAATTTGAAAACGGTGATTTGTCATCAAAATCAACACTTGTTAAGAGATGTCTGATTCCTAATGAGCACTACAGAATCCAGCCCGCTACTGTGAAGCAGGGGTTCCTGGGGGGTCTGTGCCCTCAGCCCTCTACTCAGATGGACTAGGAGTCTATCTCGAGTACTTTTGGTAACAAGAAACTAGTCACCCAGATCCATGATTCTCTGCCTAATGAGCTTAAGATGTAGGTTTAATAAAAGGAAACTTGTCTCCAGCAGTGTGTGATTGGGCTAGCAGTAGGCAACAAAAATAAAACAGAAAAGTTGAAGGAACAATTCTCAAATACAATGGTATGAAAATGTCTTGTTCTGGATAATGCAAAATGCAGATTAATTTCTCAGTCTTTTCACTGTTCTGGTACACACACTTCATTATCATGAAGAAAACAAAGAAAAAAAAAAAAGACTGCATCTGTGTGCTCAACAGTAGGGTGGAGACTACAGAGAAAGCCAGCAGCAGCCCCAGACAGAGAATGGGCCTGGTTGGGCCCTCTCCTCCCAGCGCATCTATAAAGGAAGACGCAGGTTGTTGAGAATTTGTAATCAAGAAATGGAGGGAAATTGAGTACAGAGCCCACGTTTGTAATAGGGCTACAGCAGAGAAAGAGAAATGTTATTTACATTAAGCTGGAGGTTGGAGGAAATGCTGACAATGCGGGGTACTGACAGTGCATAGGCTTGGAGAGGGAGGGCCCAACACAGTGGTGGAATCCTCTGGGTTTGAGATCACGAAATAAACGCTCAGATCTGGAAGGCACTGGAGGAATTTCGCAGGTTTCCTGTTTGAGGCACATTTAAGAGCGCTCTCCTCCCCCCATCTCAGCTAAAAATTTCAAGTCAAATTTGCTAATTACTATGGAGTAAATCAGAGATGGAGCGGCAGGGGCTATCCCTTTAATAAAAATGACAAAAGTATAAGAGGTTAAATGTTGATGGGAGTGTGGCAGTCACCGGAGATGGCCAGAGTCCCCTAGGGGACAAGAATCAGGGCAAGGCCCACCTGAGGGAACCGAGGTTCGAATCCAAATCCTGGGAGGCGTGCTGGCTTTCAGAGATAGAATGCTCTTGGAGGTGTTCTTTGTAGTTTGGGAGTCACTAGAACAGCGGGATGTTTTTTAGGGTGAGGGCAGCTTGACCTGTCAGGCCTAGTGCTTTGGTTATGAAGCAGGCAAATTATACCTCCTTTGCATATGGTTTACCTCGTTGTTTTGTTTTGTTCTTAAATGCCTTCCATTCTTTTTGTTAAAAAGGCTCTTTCCACTGGGTGTTACATGAAACTGGTAAGTTATTAAAATCTACATCTGACACTGATGATATACTACATATAAGTTGACTAACTGAATTAAAAAAAACTAAAATAAAAATGCTCTTTCACGGTTTACCGGCCTTCTGTTAAAAGTATACACGTTTTCGAAAAAAGAAAGAGCAATCTCGTACTAGGAGGATTTTTAGCAGAGTAGGAGGGCGGACTCCACAATCTGCCTTTTTCATTTTTTTTTCCAGCAGAAACGCGTAGTCCGTATAAAAAACTACTTAAACCTAAGACTCTGTTGGTTTTGGCCAGAAGCTCCTGGGTCTAGTGAGGCAACGGGAACAGGCACCACCGCCAAGACTCCACCACAACACCCAGGGCCTCACTCACGTCGCGCCCAGCGTACCTGACCTCACCCATTCAGGGGCAGGGGTGTTGCTGGTGGGGAGAGTGGTCCGAGGACTTCCTGGAGGTGACGCTCACCCTCACCCCACCGGGTCCACACCTAAAGCCAAGGCGCCCTCCCTCTTCCGCTGCTGGCTCGCTGGAGACTGACCCAAGAGGCCTTTGCAGGGTACGCGCCTTAGAAGGAGCTCGGCTTTGGCCGGGTGGGTCTTGTGCCCCAGTTCCCCCGTGCAACAGCCCCTCACAATAAGATCGGGTGGCACGCTCCCTTCTGCGCCCAGAGGCGGCTCTGAAAAGAGCCTTTGGGTTCCGGGGCGGCCGGCGCGCCTCACTTGGAGCTGGTGTACTTGGTGACGGCCTTGGTGCCCTCGGACACGGCGTGCTTGGCCAGCTCGCCGGGCAGCAGCAGGCGCACGGCCGTCTGCACCTCGCGGGACGTGATGGTCGAGCGCTTGTTGTAGTGCGCCAGGCGGGAGGCCTCGCTGGCGGTGCGCTCGAAGATGTCGTTGGCGAACGAGTTCATGATGCCCATGGCCTCGGACGAGATGCCGGTGTCGGGGTGCACCTGCTTGAGCACCTTGTACGCGTACACCGAGTAGCTCTCCTTGCGGCTGCGCTTGCGCTTCTTGCCGTCCTTCTTCTGCGCCTTGGTGATGGCCTTCTTGGAGCCCTTCTTCGGCGCGGGCGCCGAGCAAGAGGGCTCCGGCCGGGCGTGCGGGGGTAGGCGGGCCAGGCGGACGCGAGCGGCGGCAGGGCGGGGGCGAGAGCGGGACGACGGGCGACGGAGGCCGAGGAGGGGGCGGCCGGGCCAGCCCACGAGCTCACGGTGGCGGGCCGAAGCGGAGGCCCCCGCACGCGTAGGCTTGGCCGGCAGCGCTATTTATCGTCCCATATTCAAATGAAGGCTCCAAATCGCTGGAATCCGATTGGACAGCCGGCGGCGAGCGCTGAGACGATTTGCAAGTAGAGACGCCGGCTCTTCGCTATTGGGCGGTAATCCCGCCGATCCGAAGACGCGGCGCCGCGCGCGGGGAGTCAGCTTGGGCTGCTTCGTTCCAGGCCGCAGGGGCTTCTTTGTTTACTCGCAGGTTCTCGGCGGACCGAATACGAAAGGGTATACGAATGGTAAAAGAAGGAGGTAAACCCCTGCCCAACCCCGCGTCTCCGTCACCTCCGGTCAAGGGGCAAGCGCACTTCTGAGGCCAAAGGCTGGGGAGGAGAAGCTGATCCTTATTGAGCGGAGGGGAATGGGAATAACTCAACTATTTACTTCCCATCCTTCCTGCCTCCTCCCCCCACCCCCTCCGCGAGGCCAATTTAACAGCTCATGAGCAAATCCAAAGGACTTCTTAGGAAACACTTGAAATACGGTGAGGCACTTCTCTTGGAAGTGCAGCTGCAGGGCGACTTTCAGCTGGAGGGAGGAAATGAAATATCCCTCCTTCCAGTTGCTTCTTTCAAGGCCGACTACTCCCCTCTGAAGTGACAGGTTCACGGTGAGTGCTTGATACATAGGATCTCATCGAATTTGCTAAAATATGTTACGCTTAGGGGCACCTGCCGGGCGCAGTGTGTTGAGCTCGACTCTTGGTTTTGGCTCAGGTGGGGATCTGGGGTCGTGATCTGAGGTCGTGATCTATGGTCGTGATTTAGGGTCGTGATCTTTGGGTGGTGAGGTCGAGGCCCTCAACTGGATGCTCAAGGGGGAGTCTGCTTGAAGATTCTTTCCCCCTGCCTTCCACCCCCCACTCGTGGGCACACGTCGGGGGTCCACTCTCTCTCTCAAATAAATAAATCTTTAAAAAATCCCACGGTCAAATGCTACTGTTCTCTAACTAGGCCTCTCACTAGAACACAGGTTTATAGAACTGTTAAAAGATAAGCTGAGGCCTATTAAAAATGTTAATAATTTGAGCAAAAATGGGTGAGAATCAGGCAGAACCCAATTGAACAGATATAAAGGAGTTCCAAGGAGCAGTATAAAATAAAAAACATGTATAGACAGAACTCAACATGAACAAGAAGTCACATAAAGCAAAGAAAGCATTCTTGCAAGGTCAATTTCCTTTTACAGGACAGCAGGGGCCTATCATCTCACTGGTGCTGATCACAGGATTCCTGACAGGCTCCATCCTGGGAGATGTGACACTTTCAAAACACTGAGTCTTGCTTAGGTGTTGTGGCCCTTAGCATAAGGCACTCCCCTTTGGACCTATTGTCTTGTTTTTATCAGAAGTTACCAGTCCCTGAATTGTCTCCTCATTTATTTAATTCCTATTGTAAATTTTGTAGGCGAGGTAAACACAACACCAGGCAAACACAACACCAGGCGAGGTAGGCACAAGGCAAGACTTATTAAAGGCACTCTCCAGCGAAGTTTCAGGGCCCAGGAGAAGGGGAGCCAGGAAAGTGGAGCCAGGAGAAGGTGGGCGCTCTCTGGGGAGGTTCCACAGGGACTCCAGACTCCCATGAGGGGAGTCGGGGAAGTCATGCTGGGAGGGAGTCAGCGGGGTCTTTTATCTGGCCAAGGCAGGGCATAGGTTCACATCCATACATGGTAAGGTATTTGGTGATCAGAGGGTATTGGGGGGGGGGGGGTCCTGATACTCCTGTTTCCTGCATAGGTATCGGGTTACCTATGGAGACTGACCTGGGCATACATCCTTTTGGCCGGAGAGTCAAGGGTTAAGGAAGGGGGGGTAGGGGCCTGGAAGATGGCGGCCCCAGAGGTCATTTCTATTGTTCCTTCTGCATTCCGGGAGCCACCAACCCAACACCTATAACCCAGAATTAATTTTCCCTATATGTTAAATGCCAAGAGAAAAACAAAAGCTGTTAGGAATTCACGTTTCTCACTTACTTCAGCATCACCTGGGAAGCTCATTAGTCAGAAATGCAGAATCTTGGGGCGCCTGGGTGGCTCAGTGGGTTAAAGCCTCTGCCTTCGGCTCAGGTCATGATCCCAGGGTCCTGGAATCGAGCCCCGCATTGGCCTCTCTGCTCGGCAGGGTGCCTGCTTCCTTTCCTCTTTCTCTCTGCCTGCCTCTCTGCCTACTTGTGATCTCTGTCTATCAAATAAATAAATAAAACCTTAAAGAAAAAAGAAATGCAGAATCTTGGGCCCCACATCAAAGGTATTGACTCAGAATCTGTATTTCAAACAGCTCTGATCTGGGGGGTGTCACTTTTCTGGCCACTTTAACCAACCAGGGCATTCTTCAAGTAGGCCAGGAAACCTAACGGTGCCCCCAAGATGCAATGGCCCGCGGCTTCAGAGCAGTTAGTAAGATACCTTCAAGATACCAACACAAAAGCCCTCCACGTGCAAATATGTCCTCTGAGGGCCATGGGCCTCTTGACATTGTGGGTGCCTGAGCTGCTCTGGACATACTGAGCATTCACCATTTCATCTGTTTACCTTAAAAAGATGTAGCTGATTTAACAAGCATTTCTACAGAGCTCATGATGAGCTAGGTAACCGTTTATTAAATACTTAATTCAATGTGGTGCCCATAACAAGCTTTCCAGAAGTGCACTGTCATCAACTCCATTTTACAGACGGGTAGCAGAAGGCTGAAGAAAATATGTCCCAAGTTAAAAGGCCCCTGAGGCGAGAGCTGACCCTGGAAATCAGGTTGATTGGTGCCAACCACCAAGCTAAGTGCAACCTAGGATTTTAAATATTTTGAATAGTGAACTTCATTTCATTTTGAAGAAGGAAGGAACGCCACTCATGATGGTGTGTGTAGAAGAAAAATCTTAAAACACAAATGCTTTGCTCTGTGTTTATGTCTCTGATCAAAAAAAGGGTCAGACATTGTATAATTTCTGCTGCTATAGAAAGATGACATTAGAGATGAAATTGCACCGACTTCCACAGTCATTGATTCTGTTAAAAAGATAAAGTCTTTAAATACACTTAAGAAAATAGAGAGAGCTTGTTTCTGGATCATTTATGCAAACCACTTTGGCGGACATCAGCACTTTGTCCTCTGGGAGAGTTGCTGGGTAATGCACATAGGCGATGCGTCTCGCCTCCCAGCACCATTGGAAGAGGTCAGAGGCCTGACCTTCCACAGGAGGTGTGCTCCCAGCAAGAAGGGCTTTCCTTGGGACTGTGCCTTTGGCTCACACTTCTCGGACATCTTCTCACAACTCACCATTCAGAAGCCATCCTTCCACCTCAGTGGGCACTGAGGCTGTCAGCACATTTGTGATGTCCGGGAGGAGAGAGTTTGTGTGACCAACGACCTGCTTTGGGGAGGTCGTGATCTGGGTAGGGCGCAAAGCCAGGGACACCATGTGCAGGAACTCGTGTAAAATGAGCATCCCGGCATCTCATCCCAAGACTACTGAGACTTGCTGGATGACCAAGCAGGGCACTGAAGCCAGCTCAGGGTGCTTCTTGAGGCGGCCCCGGTGGGCCAAGCTTACAGGTCCAAGAAGCTTGTCCTGGGTGCCCCAGGCTCCATGTGGGGCTGGGGGTGATCCTAGCCATTTGCCCCCACAGTACCCTCACCCACCCTGGTCCTGCCAGCCCTCAGGGGACCAGGGAATGCTGGTCCTCCACCAGGTCCTGCTGGGGTTTCTGGCATCCCTGGGGTGTAGGGTAGGAGGGGAGCATTTCTAGGAAGGGCCTTGTATAGGAGGCTATGTTTCTGTGTAGCTGCTAAGATTTGCGAGTCCATCTACCCCTATGTAGAGGCTGGTGAGTGCCAGAAGGTCAGGACCAGACTCTCCTGGTTGCTACTGTGGAGGTCTCCCCCAGATTCACATGCTGAAATGTAATGCCCAGGGGCTTGGTGTCAGGAGGTGGGGCCTTTAAGAGGAGAGTAGGGTTATAGGAAGTCATGGTGCTGGGGGCCCCTGTGGTGGGATTAGTGTCCCTATAAGAAGAGGCCGGACAGCACTTGCTTCTCTCTCTGTTCCATGTGAGGGCGTGGTGAGAAGGAGCCCTCTGCAAGCCTTGAAGAGAGACATCACCGGGAACCCAATGTCTGGCACCCTGATCTTGGACTCCCAGCCCCTGGAACCTTGAGGAGTGAATGTCTGCTCTTCAAGTGGCCTCATCAGTGGCATTTATCCCAGCAACCTGAGCTGACTGAGATGCTTGTCCTGGCGTCAAGGGCAACGTGGTATATTGACAGATGGAACACTGTAGGGCAAGCTGAGCTTTTCTTAGAAGGAATGGAGGGAAGGGGGAGGGAGGCAGGAGGGAAGAAGGAAGAGGGAGCGGGAGGGAGAATGAAGAAGGAGGAGGAGGGAGGAAAGGTTGGGGGAGGGGGAGGAGGGAGAACAGGGAAGGGGAAGAAGTGTTAGGGAGGAAAGGGGAGGGAGGAAGAGGGAGGGGGAGGGACAGAGGAAGGGTTGGGGGAGGGAGGGGAAGGGAGAACGAAGAGGGAGAGGGAGGGAGGTGGGTGAGGCAGAGTTGCATGGGAAAGACTCTCTCCAGCCCCCACACATCAGTCCAGTTTGGATTTCTCCCTAAGGCAGCCTGACTTGGTTCACACCGAACATATATGGTGCACCTGCTTTGTGAATGCACAGCCTAATGGGAATCTTTGCTTTCTCCTTAGGACGGAGACCTGTGCCCCCACTACCAGCATTCTTTGGCATTAACACTTGCGATTGCTATTGCACGTTAATTATAATGTCTGTGAGGGTTTAGAAAGACAGACTTCTGACCTGCTGATTCCTGGCTCTTTGCACAGAAGCTGTGTTCCCCCATGAAGGCTGTGGGTTCCCGGAGCCCCTCCGTCCCTGTGGGTGCCCAGCGGCTGTCCTGACTTGGGTGTCATGACATTCTCTACTTCCTGGCAGAGAGTCTAGAACAGGGGGTGGGTTTTGTCCTGACAGGAGAAAGGCCAACACGAGCACAGACAGAGAAGAAAAACCAGGTAACAGTGGGCCAGGGTCATCTGCCAGGGTCAGATGGCAGTGCATGGTAGTTGGGCCACCAGAGTCATTATAAAGGGGTTTCAGGGCACCTGGGCAGCTCGGTAGGTTGGGTGTCTGACTCTTGGCTTTGGCTCAGGCCATGATCTTGGGGTTGTGGGTCAAGCTCTGTGTCCACCTCTGTGCTCAGGGCACAGTCTGCGTGTCCCTCTCCCTCCCTGTCTGTGTCTCCCCCCACCTCTCAGATAAATGAGTAAAATCTTTAAAATAAAACATAAAGGGGTTTGGATGATAAAAAATAAAAAAATTTTCTTTCCATAACGGTTCTAGTTCATAGCGCCTGGCGCTGGGAGCAATTCCAACATGTGGCATGAATGATTGAAGGAAAGAAGCCCCTTTTACCATTGTGTATTATTATTATTAACGTTACTACTATTATTTTTTGAGGAGGAGACAGAAGGGGGAAGACAGCGGGAGGGACAGAGGGAGAGGGAGAGGGAGAGAATCAATCCCAAGCAGGCTCCAAAACCAGCTCAGAGACCAACGCAGGGCTCCATCTCACGGCCCTGAGACCGCGACCTGAGCCAGAATCTGGAGTCTGGCCCTTCCCCGGTGGCCTGAACACCCTGTGTTCTTATGCACGTGACCCCATCCTTTCCAGGAGAAGGATGACATGTGGGGAACTTTCTACCAGCCCAGCCAGGAACGTTACTGTGCGTGGAACGTTGCGATGGCAGACCCCTGCCTCTGGTGGTAAAGGGGGCTCTCTCCATCCTGGAGGAGTTCAGGCTCTTCTTGCTGCTTCCGGAGGCTGCAGAGAGGGAGGGATCTGTCCCAGCCAGTACCCTGCAGAGGCAGACGACACTGCCCCCAGCAGGAGGGTTAAGGGTTGGGACTGAGGCAGGTGGGTGGCTGCCAGGACAGAGCCTGGGCTGGAGCCCGGCACAGCAAAGGTAAACCACGCTACATGCATGCAGGCTTGTGAGGGGGGAAGAAGCTTAGCTAGCTGGCTTTCTCCTCGAGGCAGCGTTCCCCATGCATCTGCAGACTAAGGCTCTTCTCCTGCCTCTCCCGCGGCAGGAGTCTGGGGACCCTTCCCTCCAAGGTCCTGGCCTCCTCTGCATGGGGCTCTGGGGCTCCTGGGTCCACATGTGTAGGACCTTGGATGTGACAGGGGCTGCCCTGCTTTCTGTGCAAGGAGACAGGGTTTTGAGCTTGTGCAGGCCACGGTTTCTTCTGTGCACATTTCACGTTATTTCCACGGCAGAGGGGAGCGGGTCTGCTGTGGGATCCCAGCTTCAGGTGTGGGTGACAGACAACAGACCATGGCGGGCAGCCGAGGGGCACGGGATCTGGGAGCTGAATCTGAGAGGGGGCAGCAGGTGGCCCCGCTCCAGGGAGGTACCCTTCCCATCCCAATGCCCTCGAAGGCACACTGGTCCCTTGCCCCTCGCCGCACAGCCACCCCCTGGGCAGACCCATGGGTGGCCCCAGGCTGGGGTCAGGGCACACAGACACGCTGTCTCCTACCAGCCTTTGGCTTCCCTGGTTCTCCCACGGGCCCGAGCTCCCCTCCTCATGTGGATACTGTGTATTTCTTTCTTTTTTTTTTTAATATTTTTTTTTATTTCTTTTCAGCGTAACAGAATTCATAGTTTTACACCACACCCAGTGCTCCATGCAATGCGTGCCCTCCACAATACCCACCACCAGGCTCCCCCAACCTCCCACCCCCTGCCCCTTCAAAACCCTCAGGTTGTTTTTCAGAATCCATAGTCTCTCATGGTTCATCTCCCCACCGATTTCCCTCAACTCCCTTCTCCTCTCCATCTCCGCATGTCCTCCGTGTTATTTGTTATGCTCCGCAAATAAGTGAAACCATATGATAGTTGACTCTCTCTGCTTGACTTATTTCACTGAGCATAATCTCTTCCAGTCCCGTCTATGTTGCTACAAAAGTCTGGTATTCATCCTTTCTGATGGAGGCATAATACTCCAT
>PISX010030859.1:0-18178 GCA_004024625.1 Mellivora capensis
TTTTTTTAAAGATTTTATTTATTTGACAGAGAGAGAGTAGGCAGAGAGGCAGGCAGAGAGAGAGGAGGAAGCAGGCTCCCCGCTGAGCAGAGAGCCCGATGTGGGGCTCGATCCCAGGACCCTGGGATCATGACTGGAGCGGAAGGCAGAGGCTTTAACCCACTGAGCCACCTAGGTGCCCCTATTGATTGATTTTTAAATGTTGAACCATTCTTGTATTCCAGGAATAAATTCCATTTGGTCATAGAGAAATAAAATCAGAAATAAAAGTGGGGGCATTAAGAGTTTGATTTGGTAACATTTTGTTCAGGATTTTGCATTAATGTTCATAAGGATTATGGTCTATAAATATTTTCCTTTACTGTAGTGTCTTTTTTAAAAAAATATTTATTTATTTATTTGAGAGAGAGAGAGAGGGAGAATGCTTGCATGAGCAGGGGGAGGGGTAGAGGGAGAGAGATGGGGAAACAGATTCCCCATTGAATCAGGAGCCCAACACAGGGCTCAATCCAGGACCCTGAGATCATGACCTGAGCTGAAACCAAGTTGGATGCTTAACCAGCTGAGCCACCCAGGCACCCCTACTACAGTGTTTTTATCTGGCTTTGGTATCAGGGTAATTCTGGAATCATAGAATGAGTTAGAAAGTGTTCTGTCCTCTTCAGTTCTTTGGAAAAGTTTGAGAAGGGTTGGTATTCTTTAAATGTTTGGCAGAATTTACTAGTAATCAGTCCAGGACTTTTCTTTTTTGGGAGATTTTTGATTACTGATTAAATCTCTTTACCAATTATAGAGCTATTCATATTTCTACTGCTTCATGATTTAGTTTTGGTAGGTTTTATGTTTCTAGGAATTTGTTCCTTTTATTTGGGTTATCCCATTTGCTGGTATACAGCTGTTCATGGCACTCTTAAAAATCCTTTATATTTCTATAGGATCAGTAGTAATGTCCCTACTGTTATTTCTGATTTTAGTAATTTGAATCTTCTTTTTTTTCTTAGTCCATCTAGCTAAAGGTTTATCAATTTTATTGATCTATTCAAAGAACCAATGTTTGTTTTTGTTGATTTTTCTCTATTTAACCTATGATATGGAATAACAATGTACACTTTACGAAGTTGTTGACCTAAGCATAAATATGTATGTAATATATATAATATATAATAATATATATAATATTAGATAACTATATATACAATATAATATAAAAGGAGTGTGTTGTGTTGTTTCAGTATTAATTTGTACTTCCTCATTAAGAAGCTGTTGAAACTCTTACTCAGTTATAGGTCAGAAACATGCCTCTGACTTGATCTACTCTAGATTCTTTCTCTCTCTGATCTTGTTCAGGTTTTCTTTTCTTTTTTTTTTTTTTTTAAGATTTATTTATTTATTTATTTGACAGAGAGAGTGAGCACAGGCAGAGTGGCAGGCAGAGGCAGAGGGAGAAGCAGGCTCCTTGCTGAGCAAGGAGCCCGATGTGGGACTCGATCCCAGGAGGCTGGGATCATGACCTGAGCCAAAGGCAGCTGCTTTCCAACTGAGCCACCCAGGCGTCCCTTGTTCAGGTTTTCAATAGCCCACTGACCTTGTTCTTCATCTTAATTTTTTGATCTGTATGTTACTATTTCCCTCTTCTTTCAGTGACTTTATATAAAATGCAGAAAATTCTCAATCTATCTGTGTACAATTGCTAGAAGTTCTGATCTGTGTGTCAACAGTATTTCTGTAATTTTAGCTACTACTTGGATGCTAAAATATGGAATCCTGGAAGAAGAGCTCACCTTCAAAATAGTCAGCAAAATGCCAGCTGTAGCTGTTACATTTTTTTTTTTTACAGTTTAAAAACATGCCAACTCCTGTCTTCTTTTTGTGTTCATCTGCCTCTACTTGTCACCCATAAATTACTTCAGAAACAATGTGTCTCTTCTTGTGTTTCCTTTCTGTTGAACATGCTCCCTCCCTATCTTGCTTTTCTCTGTTTTGTGCTTTAGAAAGTAGGGGTTGTTGGGTACCTCCATGGCATTTGTTGGGAAACAGTGGCATTCAGGATGGGTCTGTCTTGAAAATCTCTCTCTCATGGTGTAGGGACTTACTGCAAACACATTAAACATTTCTGCAGGTGATAAACAGTCCAGGGACTTGCTGCTTAATCATCTATGTGATGAGATGCCCTTGGAAATACTAATTCTTTTGATGGTGTGGAAGCCTTTTGCATTCATCTCAATATTCTTGGCTGTTGATCAAGACCTCTGTGCAACTGAAGCATTACATCATATGGTTCTGGGTGATCTGTCATTAGGGCATGGAAAGGGAATAGTTGCCTAGAGAAGATGGGTGTATAAACTGGGTTTTAAATTAAGACGGTATTGAGGAGCCATGCTGGTGAAGAAGGAGGAAGACTTTTAGAGAATTGTAGTCTATTTAGGCAGAGACATCAGGATAACCTATCTTTATTATTGATTTGTTCAACAAATATTTATTAACCATTTACTATGTGTTCAGCATCTGTTCAAAGTAATGAGGAAAAAGATCATTAAGACACTATTCTAGACAAATTCATAAAGACAGTAGGCTAGAGATTATCAGGAGCAGGGAGCAGGGGGAAATGGGAGGTTATTGCTTAATGATTACAGAGTTTTTGTTTGGGGTGATGAAAATTTTAGAAATACATAGTGGTGACGGTTGCACAACCTTGTAATTATAATTAATGCTACTGAATTGTACACTTAAAATGGATAAAATGGTAAATTTTATTTATATATATATTTAACCACAGTTTAAAAAATTAGTAACTTATTATACTCAAGCCATTGAATTGTGCATTTTAATTAGGTGAATTGTGTAGTATGTGAATTATATCTCAATAAACTTGTTAAAAAATAAGACACTATTCTTGCTTCGTAGGCATTCACTGTCTAATGGAAAAAAGTCTTTGAACAAATTATTACCAACGAACAAATATATCAAAACTGGATGGTTAAGAGGACATTTAGAGAGTCGTGTTGCTTTGGTTGATCACCACCTTTCTGTTTTAATAGTCTAATAATATTTAACAATAATTTTCTAGGCATTACAGCCCCAAATAATAAATGACATTTCTTCATATATATTTACTCTTTTACTTATACTGACTTGTGATGGACATCATGGCATCCATTCACTCACAACCCGAGTATGGTATTAGCAGACACAGCATAGGGAACATAGGGAACATAGGATGTCTGTGCTACTTTCTTCCTTAATTTCCAAGCAATGTCTCAATTCTCTCATCATTTTTTTCTGATTGCACAACTGTAAACTTTCATTTAAACAGTGCTCTCTGGGGTCATTTGGCCTTCACTTAGTCCCAGTGCAATTACCACCACAAATATAATAGTGGACCTAAAATTGTGTGGGAAAACTCAGTTATAAAGTGGTCACCTAGAACGTACAGAATGTACTTGGACTCTTTTTCAATGATTGGTTGTTTAAACCCATTTAAGTCATTTAAATGGTTTTAAATTATTAAGTTTAGACATAATTTAGATATTCACATGGAAATTTCAGACCTCAGAGTATACTTTTTTGGGGCACTCAGATGTATCTGCTGTTGCCAGTTTATGTGCTGTGGATTATTGGTGTTCCTATGCTCTCACTTTCTATTTTCCCTCTTTCTAACCTTCTTGGCTGAAATCTTATCTGTGCATGGTCTCCTACATCATCATGCTACCATACAAAATAAAATGTTATGGCTATATCTACTTCTATACCTATATTTTTGTTTAAGGTAAGAAAAAAGCATCACTGTGTACCTTTTCAAAACTGTTATTTATTCTTTTTTTTAAAGATTTTATTTATTTATTTGACAGAGATCTCAAATACGTGGAGAGGCAGGCAGAGAGAGAGAGAGAGAGAGAGAGAGAGAGGAGGAAGCAGGCTTCGCGCCAAGCAGAGAGCCCAATGCGGGGGGTTCGATCCTAGGACCCTGGGACCATGACCTGAGCCAAAGGCAGAGGCTTTAACCCACTGAGCCACCCAGGCGCCCCTATTTATTCTATCTTACATTATTCATCAATGATGAGAAAGTCTGTTATTATAAATACAAACTGAACAACTATAATCGTAACAGATACTTTCTTTTTTTAAAAATTTATTTATTTGTCAGAGAGAGAGGGAGAGAGAGAGCGAGCGAGCACAGGCAGACAGAGTGGCAGGCAGAGGCAGAGGGAGAAGCAGGCTCCCTGCTGAGCAAGGAGCCCAATGTGGGACTCGATCTCAGGACGCTGGCATCATGACCTGAGCCGAAGGCAGCCGCTTAACCAACTGAGCCATCCAGGCGTCCCTCTTTAAAGTACATGCTTCTCATAGCACGTGCCCTCCTCAGTAGCCATCACCCTGTTACCCCCTTTTGGAACCCCCGTATTGTTTCTCATGGTCCATAATCTCTCATGGTTCATTTCCTTCTCTGATTTCTCCCCCTTTGGATTTCCCTCCCTTCCCCTATGGTCCTCTGTGCTATTGTTTATGTTCAACATATGAGTGGAACATTATGATATTTGTCTTTCTCTGCTTGACTTCTTTCACTTAACATACTTAACTAATGAATCATTGACCACTACATCAAAAACTAATTATGTGTATACAGTGGCTAACTGAACATAATTTTTAAAAAGGTAAATTACAAGAAGAAAAAAAGTTCATGCTTAAAGTTTTGAAGCACAGATTCTCAAATCTAACATTATGGTTCATATCAGAATATTTGGCTGCCAAAATCAGGCTAGAACTGTGATCTTTCATTTGCCTCATCTTTATTTTCTGTAAATAGGAGAAGATTGCACCAAGTAATCATTGATGCTCTGATTAAGTCAACTATTTTCAGATTCTTGGTTTTTTCCTCTGATTTAATAATACTCTTCCATGGATTACAGAAATATTCCCACTGGACAACAAGATCTGTGAGGGTTGTGATTGTGTTTATTTTCTTCCCATTTAATCCTCAGCATGGAGCTTTGCATATATTAGATGAACTAAGTGTAGAGTGAACATTTACTCTACTATATATTAATATCTCATTAATATATTCTGACATCATATTTGCTTTACTTCAGTCCACCAACCATACAGATTTATTTGATCATGGTATTCTTCCACTTCACAGTCTCTGAATGGACTCCTAGTGCCTACTTAGAGAATCAAATCTAAACCCCTTCCTATGGCATTTAAGGACATTCACAATCTGGTTCCATCTACATGGTGATGTAGAAAACCACACACAGATAAGAAGTCAGCCAGGAAGCATAGGAAGAGAGGAAAAACAGAAAGTATTAGTCCCATTTCCTGACACTCTGCCCCTGTAAAACAGCTCCATGAAACTACTTACTGCTGTTTCACTGCTCCACCCATCAACTTTGAAAGTTCTGGCTGCAAACTAGTGATGTATTTTTACAAATATATGGAGTATGGGGAGCTTAGATTTTCTCAGATATTTTAACTAAGTTATCTTTTTTTGCTTTTATTGTAAATACTGTGGGTCTTTCTTTTCCCTCCTGTTTATGTGGACATTTTAGTGACTTGAGGCATATGTTTTATTCTTGCTATGTGATTACTATTAATTTTTATGAGAAAATTTTCTCATTATCTTATCATTCCATATATTTATTCTTTTAACCACTGTCTCACAATTTTCCTTTTCATCTTAAATATTTTAGTTTGTGTATAACCTAAACATTATCTGGAAATAGGCAAAATAGTTATTTTCTCTAAACAACTTCCCAAATATATATTATTTGGTTATGTTTATTATATGCTAATTATTAAGCTTTTTTTCAAAATGTAACTTCTCCTTTTAGTAAACTTGCATAAGCATACTTTTTGGCATTTGTATGCCATTAACAGAATCAATCCTTGAAATCATTAAAAATTGTATAATTTAATATTTCTATTTTATGTCCCTTATTCTTGTTTTTACTTGATCTGTTGCTAAACATACTTCCTTCAGGTCATCATTGATTGTTAGAAAGTTCATCCTTTTATTTATACTTGGAGATTTTGCTTCTTTGTTTGTTATCTTGTCATTTGTAAGCTAAAAACACTAAGTGCTGAGTTTTTTAATTCCTTAAAAAAGCTTATTGTGATTTTAGGGAAAACTGGAAAGATGTAGAGATTTCCAGGCAACTAAAATCATATCTATTATTGTAAAAGTAATTTCTATACTTCTGCTTAACTAGATAATTCCTAATACTAATAATTTCAGTTTTAGTCAGGTCACTTAGAAAGTACTTATTCTTTGCTTCACATAGAGCTAGACCCCAGGTAAGAGAGGTACATGGTTATGCTCCTTCCCTTCAAGGAACTCTCCATTTAGCTAGGGAAGAAGACAAAGAGGAGTTGGCATATTAGTCAGGGTTTTCCAGAGAAACAAAAGCAATACCAGGCACATATACAAATAACATATATATTATATATTAGGGAGCTGACAGAAGGGGAGAGACTGATTTTGAGAAATTGTTTGATGTGATTTTGAAAGCTTGGCAATCCAAATTTTGCAGGGTAGACAAGAAGGCTGGAGACCTAGGAAAGAGCTGCAGTCCACGTCCAAAGGCAGTCTACTGGTAGAATCCCATCTTGCTCTAGGGAAGTCAGTCTTTGTTCTGTTAAGGCTTTCAACTGATTAGATGAGGCCCACCCACATTATGGAGGGTAATCTGCTTTACTCAAAGTCCATTGATTTAAATATTAATCTCATCCAAAAAATACCTTCACAGAAACATGTAGAATAATGTTTAACCAAATGTCTAGGCGCTGTGGCCTGGCCAAGTTGACACATAAAATTAACTATCACAGAGAATGATACAGCAGTGCATTCAGGGTCATGCCAGCCATGTGAGCAACAAGAGACATGAGTGTGTGGCAGTGAGGAATGGTGACCTCTAATGTTTCTAAAGGGAAGAATTCTATGATGATTTCATAAAGGAAGTGACACTTAGAGACTTTTAAAAATAAGTAGGTTGTAACCAGTAATAAAAGAATGTTTTACCTAAATCATCTTCATAGAAATGTGGCTTTGAAGATTTCAGTTTTCATTGCTTTAAATGGCTATATTTCCTTTCTAAGTATCCCACTTTTGGTGGGCTATAGTGCCTTTCATATTGCTCAGTGCCCTTTTCACTCATCCACATTACTGAGGTGATCAGCCTTCCTCTATGTGTAAAGGATTGGTTATGAGTATAGCATGCCATTGTTACAAAGCTGTTTGCTTCCTTCTGTATTTTTATATTTTCTAATAGAATTTACCCGATATTTTCTGAAGTGTGTTCCATGGAATTCTGGGCCTGAAGGTGCTCTGGGGAATAAAAGGCAAGTATATATGCAAAGGGCTATGTGTGATTCCTTTCTTAGAGATTAACCATGTCCATCTATATTTACTGACATGGTTTATTTATTTATTTATTTATTTATTTTTAAGATTTTATTTATTTATTTGTCAGAGAGAGAGAGAGAGCACAGGCAGGCAGAGTGGCAGGCAGAGGCATACTGACATGGTTTAAAGGGAGGTTAAAAAAATCTCTACCAATAGATGGATTTCCTTTTACAAGAAAGAATATTATATTTGTTTAGCAAAACACCTTTATAAGCTGCTAGGAGAAGAAGGTGGGGTCTAGGGCGTTGGATTAATAAGATACAAAGTCATGAGGGAAACAGCGAAATCATAGTGTATCAGAAATGCACAGGGATTTGGTGGGGAGGAGGGAGGTTAGAAGAGATGAGAAGCAGCAGGAGGAAGAAGGAATGAGATTAACTGGGTGATGGGATAGATACTAGTTATTTCTGTTGTTGCCATGTAACCCCCATTAATCATAGTTTGTTTCATGCACAAAAAACTTGTGTGAGAAGAATGTGACTGATTTCTTCATTTAGGTCCACACCAGACTAGAGCTAGAGAAATTAGCTGTAAGATACAACAGAGAACCAATATTCAGGGAACATGGGAAGTCAGAGCATGTGGCAATCATGATAATGTAAGCCCTGGAGTATTTAATAGAAATCATGGGGAAGATAATGAATTCCCCCTCAAGGCAAAGAAAAGTGGTTCATGACATTGTTTTTCTAGTCTTAAAGTACAGAAGACTCCGCTTGGCATTTGGATTGCATATATATGCATGTTTTCATAAACAGCTGATAGAAATTCACTAAAATACTAGTAATTGTCCTTTCTGGGTGATGGACTCCTAAGTGGCCTTTAATTTCTTCTTTATACTTTTCTGTACTTGAAGTTTTTTTCACTAATTTTTTTAACTAAGAATATATTATCTTTTTCCAAGATGTATTTATTTATTTTAGGGGGTGGGCAGAACAAGAGGGAGAGGGACAAGCAGATGCCCTGCTGAGCACAGAGCCCAAAGGGCCCATCCTATGATCCTAAGATCATGATCTGAGCCAAAATCAAGACTTGGATGCTCAACCGACTGAGCCACTCAGGTGCCCTTCATGTATTACCTTTATAATCAGGTTACTTAAAAACTGTATTTTCATTTCCAAAAAAATTATGCTCAAATTTTGTCATATACAGTCAGGCTTTTGGTAGCCATTTGGCTATATTGTGCTCCCCAAGACTGTTTACCCCAAGATTATGAACCCTAGACATGCTTGGAAGGAAGCTAATCAAGGTTTCTCATTACAGCTCTACATGTCTAAATAGATAGTAGGGCTGGGGCAGGGTAGGTATTCCTTCATGGAAATAAATCTGAGAGCACAGGTAGCAGATAGAAGGCTATTCTATCACTACTATGCAGTGGTCTAAGGGAACAACGCCAATTTGGGATCTATTTTGGGATATATTGGTTTAGGGTTGAAACATTCTTTAGTTTATTAATGGTCTTCTCTTATTCGAGGGAATGGGGTAGCTGGTTCCTTATCTCATTCTAACTTTGAAGGTCATTATTTCTTGAAAATGTATTCATACTGTCTCAGTTCTATTTTTAACCACACTGTTCCCTAGAAAGATGAACTTTTTCTGTTTGGTCCCTATGTCCATAACTCAGCTTTAGGTCATGACCATGGGTACACAAAATTAGCATCCATGCTGTCAGTTAGGCTTGGACCAGCAGTGTTCTCTTGGCTCTGGTATATCACACAATATCCCAGTGTTTTTCCTTGGTTTTGCTTCTGCTCCTATGGCATCTTTTCTCCTATCTCTTCCTTAAGAGTCAATGCAGCATGGAGATAAAGAGCATGTAATTAGGAGCTAAATGGTTGACTTCTGATTTTGGCTTGGCCCTTTAATAACAGCATGATTTTGTGTAAGCTACTTGACCTACGTCTCTGTGACTCATCTATAATGTGCAAATAAAAATAGTTCCTTCTTCAGAATTGGCTGTGAGGGTTAGTTAGATCATGCATGAAAAATCCTTCATAGACTGTTCATTACATCATGAGTGCTCAATAAACATAAGCTGTTATTTTTTAAAAAATTATCTCAATTTCTGGGACGCCTGGGTGGCTCAGTTGGTTAAGCGGCTGCCTTCGGCTCAGGTCATGATCCCAGCGTCCTGGGATCGAGTCCCACATCGGGCTCCTTGCTCGGCGGGGAGCCTGCTTCTCCCTCTGCCTCTGCCTGCCGCTCTGTCTGCCTGTGCTCGCTCGCTCTCTCTCCCTCTCTCTCTGACAAATAAATAAATTAAAAAAAAGGTATCTCAATTTCTGTTTTTCTTCTCCTTCCATGATGTTCTTATAGGGTGGACAACAGAGCCTACTGAGTCTCCATCCATTTCTATACTTTCACTTTTCAGCAAGATGCAGTTAAAAAAAAAAGCATGAACTCTGAAGTTAGACCTGGTTTTAGGACACAGCAGAGTGTGTGACTCTAGTCACATATGGTACTTAATGTTCCAAAGGTCCACTTCTCTTATTTACAAAGATAACAAAACCAACTTAAAGAACCTCTGATGCCAATTATCAGATGGTCTGCCCGTGGCAAATAATCAATGAAAGTAAGCATCACACTCTTTCCTTGTACCTGAATTTCTTTAAGATTTCACTCTCTAAGTCACCCATACTCCCATGTGGGATCAATAATTATCCTCCTCCCCTACCTCTCTAGAAAAGCCATATTTTTATCTTATCTGAGGATAGATCAGTAGGGTATTTAAAACCTGGATTTGATTCCTATTTTCCCTAAATTTATGCTAGATGACTGGGAAAATTCCAAAGTTTCTGAATTCTATTTTCCCTCTTCTTTAAAATAGAGATAATGATACCTACTTCAAAAGGTTGTTGTGGGGACCCAATTAAATTTACTGACTCAGTGTATTTTGAGCACCTAATTATTCACCAGCCCTCATGTTAGGGATTAGGATTCTAATAGTGAGCCAGCTGGGTAATGCGTCTGTATGGTGCTTAGCACAGTGGCTGGCATACAGGAGGCTTCAACACATGTCTACCAACAGCATTATGGTCATCATTATTTTATCTGTGCTATGCTACATAAAATCAATTCCATTTTAAATCCTCTGGTCTCAATCAAAATAAAGGAATACTTCAATCTTAGAAATTCTGGGGTGATATGTCTTCTCTGAGTGGTATTCATAATCCCCATGAGCATCATGGTATAGTAAAAGGCATAAATAAGGCAAAAAATTATTTGAGTAATTTTAACATACACCTGAGGTTACAAATCATTGATGCCGAGATGACTGCTGTGTAGTTTGTACCTGAACAAAGGGAAAGAGTAAGCTGGATAGTCCTAAAGAGCAAAGAATATTTTCAAAGTCAAGTGATTGAATCATAGAATGGATAAATTGAGGCATATTCATACAATGGCATATTCATACTGCACAATGAAAATAAAAAGCTACATTTTGTTAAGTGTAAGTAGAAATCTCACAAACATGTTGACGAGAAAGGGAAGTCAGATATAAAAGAATACATACTATGTAAGTCAGTGTATGGTATGGGATAAGCAAGACAGACAAAACTTGTCCATGGTGACAGAAGTCAGCTTATCTTTAGGAGGTAGATATTGACAAGGAGGGGCATGAAGGAAACTTCTAGGTGAGACAGATGTCCTATATCTTGTTCTAAGTGAGGACATCTAAGTGAGGATTATACTCTCTTTCTCTCTCTCTCTCAGCAGCTTGATACATTTCAATATATGTTTATTAAGGATGTGTATACATTATTAAATGTAATACTACATTTAATACACAACATTTAATGTTAATTGGAATATGTAACAATACATGTTACAATTAGTGCTACATCAGTACTAAGTAAAATTCTAAAAATTAGGTAACAAGTATCTATTTTCTCTTTCTCTCTTTTCTCTTGCTTAGTTACCTTTTAGATCATGTACTGTTGAGGCTGGTAGTATTTGAGTTTGTGTTTTCCAGTTGCATCCTTGGCTCGTCTCTTCTTTCCTCAAGCTTCTCAGTAGTACTTATAGGAGAGGAAGTTGATCAGTGGGTGGTGGGTAAAGTCATGAAGCAAATGTAAAAGTAGTCTTGGACTTAGAGTGTGCTGTCACTAATTCTTAATAATTCGTGAGTCATCTGTATGTGGGTAATTGCTTGTTATATGAGGCTGTTATTTTTCTCTCTGGTGTTGGTAATGGAGCACTGAAGTGCCTTGGCTTGGCCCAGATTAAATAGGATAATGGTAATTGCAAGTAGGTCCTAGTTTTCCAAGTTATTATTTTGAGTGGATGATAATGGCCCTGGAAGTGTTGAGTATGCTATGAAGGTAAGAAGGGAAGGGGGAATTCCAGGCCTTGAGCACTTTCCTACATACGGATTTGGGCCTTTACCAACAATCTTTAGGTTTGACTGACACCTGAGGGAGTAAGGGACGATGCTGGCCCAGTTTCCTGTCTCCTTCTGACTTTGGGGACGGACCATGATGGTGCCTGTGCAGAGTGCAGCTTGTTCCCTGAGGTTTGGAAGACAAGAAAGTCAGTAGTCAAAACACCATGTTACAAGTGGTCACGTGGTCTGAGAGTTCATTTCCCAGCTGGGCCCACAGCCATGGAGCAGGGGAGCGGGAAGTGGTGGCAAGGTCTAGAATTCAGAGGGAGGAAGCGACACAGAGAAGCCATCGAAGTAAATAGAATTCTTTTTTATAAGAGTGGGATGAGAGAGAGAGGGATTGGGCTACAGATGAGAAAATAGGAAATGAGTGGAGGGGAGGTGGGAAAGGCAGAAACCAGCTACTAAAGAAGAGTCACTTGACAACCTCCAAATCATAATTAAGAGAAACTTCCTGGCCTCACATTTTCCACATAAACACTCGGGCCCTGGGCAAAGTTAATGGGTCCCTGACTCCGGCACCAGAGAGCAGCCTCTGTCCAAACCCAGCAGCAATTGACGTCACAGGCTGAGTGTCTCAGAGGAATGTGCTCCGTTCCCCTCATTTATATGTTTGACCCTAACCTTTCCCAGATGTGCAAACTGTTCTTCCTTCCAAACAGGGACTAGTTTCAACACTGGGAGTTTCAACACTGGGCATTGTGTGCTCTCTCAGTCCTGTCCTGTGGCAAAAACAAAAGTCCCAGTTCCTGAGCTTTAGAGCTGGACTGGTATGCTGGGGTTTCCCTAAGCTGCTGAGTGTCCCCGCTGGAGGCTTGTGTAACGGTGTTTCTGTCTTGCCCATGCTGTGTCCTCACGCCTCAAGCGGCTCTTCGGCATCTGGCTGGCGCTTCTCTTTGTTTGGTGGCAGAGGTGGGAGTGTGACAAGACAAGCCAGGTCCTTTATGGTCCTCCTCCAGCCTGCTCCACCTCTCCTCCTGCCCATACTCCCTGCCTTCCTGGCTCCAGGCACATACAATACTTGTGGTTATACTAGCACTTTTTGGTGACTCATGGCCCTGGGGCTTGGTCTACCCTGTTCAGGCTGTTGGGATGTCTTCTCCCCTTTTCCCTTTCTGACCGGGTGGTACTAAAGGCAGTGCAAGCTTCCCCTACTCCAGAAGCCTTTTCTGACTCCCTGTTCCCTCCCAGTTTGGATTGGCTTCTCTTGCCATAGCTCTGCAGCTCTGCTTTATACGGACTCCTAACCTTTATGCTTCATGACACCGATGTGTTTACTTTTCTCTCTGCTTTATGTTTCAGTTGGTTGTTCATGTATCTATTTCTCCAACTAGATTGTAAGCCCTTTAAGAATGGGAACCATAGCTTGCCTGTCTTTGAACGTCCCACTTAGTACTTTAGCTTGATATGTAACAGGTATTCAATAAATGTTTGTTGAATGAATTAATGAATATGCCAGAGGAAATGAGGAAAATGATAGTGTAATAGAAGTCAGGTGTCTTGATAAACTTGGAAGAGTTAGTATTGGCAAAATAGCAAGGCCTTGTTACCATTGATGAAGAAGAGCATAGGAAAATAAACATGAAATTTACACAATAGGAACAATTACATTGCTTTTTTTTTTTTTTAAGATTTTATTTATTTATTTGAGAGAGAATGAGTGAGAGAAAGCATGAGAGAGGAGAAGGTCAGAGGGAGAAGCGGACTCCCCAAAGAGCTGAGAGCCCGATGTGGGACTCGATCTTGGAAGTCTGGGATCATGACCTGAGCCGAAGGCAGTTGCTCAACCAACTGAGCCATGCAGGCACCCCAATTATGTTGCTCTTACAGGTCCTTAACCCTGTCACTTCCCTAAGTGCTTCATCGATAGTATCTCGTTTTCTTCTTACCACATCCCTTTCCCAAGTGGCATGGGGATTCTACAATTGTTGTTTGTATTATTTCAAGTTTCTAGACAACATGATTCTGTAGCCTGCTACTGCAGACATGTTTCAAGACCTCTCAACCCTTTGGAAAGCTCTGAAAACACTTGCTGCAAAGCAAGTGTGCGATCTCTTACAAAGGAGCTGGACAAAGGCTTGTGCCTTCAAAACTCCCGTGGTGCTTATTACATGGAAAACCAAACTTCTCCCCTCTGCCCACCTTTCCTCAAACCTAAAATCCCTGATGTGAGGCCAGATCCATGAAAAAGTAACAGGGACCACCAGCTGGGCCTAATTAGTATGCTTTTCCCCTAGAAAATAAGAGTCTGTGGGACGCCTGGGTGGCTCAGTTGGTTGGGCGGCTGCCTTCGGCTCAGGTCATGATCCCAGCATCCTGGGATCGAGTCCCACATTGGGCTCCTTGCTCGGCAGGGAGCCTGCTTCTCCCTCTGCCTCTGCCTGCCACTCTGCCTGCCTGTGCTCACTTGCTCTCCCTCTGTCTCTGATAAATAAATAAAATCTTAAAAAAAATAAAATTAAATTAAAAATTAAAAAAAATAAGTAAATAAAATCTAAATCCCACCTGGTCATGGTGGATAATCTTAAAAAAAAAAAAAAGAAAATAAGAGTCTGTAATTAGGACTATATCTTGAAAAACCTACACTCCACACTGGGTTTCCATTTGTGAGAAAGGGCACTGGAAATTGTAGAAATTGTAGAAAAATCCTAAAGAAGGAAGAAATGGAAAGAAGGCTGAGGAAGCATTTATGACATTTATGACAAACTTGCCTTCCTAAGGTTGACTTGGGCCCATCTACCTATTGCATATCCTCTTTCTCCTCCTCAAGGACCCTGACCCCAGATGCACAGAGCTCAAAGAAAGCAAGGAGAAATGTCACCAGGCTGTCACTTTAAAAAGTCAGGAGGCTACAATCTCTTTCCTGGTGCTATGCAATCAGAGGATGATTTCAGGACTTATAGCAGCTGGAGGGCTAGAAAACACCAAGTATCTGTCTGATATCATTTCAATAACAGGAGCTGGGAAAAAAGCCTTCTTGTCTGACTGTCCTCTGGGAGAGGAACCAGAAGTGGTGATGTCCTCCTATGATACAGAAATATTCCTGGCTTCCCACTGGGAAAGGGAATTTCCACAAGGAGTTTTCAGTTTGGTGCCTCTGTCTCTGGGTAAGTAGATGTTCACTTTTAGCAGAATTAAGGTCTAAGTGGATTAGGCCCTTCAGTGTTGCTCAGGATTCATAATTACGTAAAATAATCGGTAAAATCTATAATATAATTATGCATTATAATCATACTTATGTAATTATATGTAATATGCATATAGATTATAGGAGGTAATTTATAAATTATGTAAATAATGTAAAAACCAAGTCTTAAATACCCCGTTGTTCCCATTTTTCTATGCGGCCTCCTTAAGAACTGCTTTCACTGGAAGTAGGATAAAGTGGCTTTTCAGAGTTATAGGCATTTTTCCCAAGGAAACTGTGAGTGCTGGGAGTGCTGGGAGTCCTCTTGAAGATTAATATTTTGAATCAGAAGCAAAAGATGTGTGTTTTTCCACAGTTATGGGAGATAGGGATGATAGGATTATATTCTTTTAATTTCAAATTTGGTGTTTTCTTTAAATTTACTATCCATGGTAGGCACAGGACTTAGGCTTATGAACATTTTGAAATCATGGAGCAAATCCTGTATTCACCTAAACTTTAATTAACTGATATTTCTAGGGAGATAAAGAGGATGATGGGAAAAGGGTAAAAAAATCCCCAGCCAAATCAGAAATAGGAACAAGAGAAGGAGGAGCAGAAAAAGAAAGAAACACACACAACACCCCCAAAAGGAGGAAGAAAACCCAGGAAAGGGGAGCTGTCCTATTATTGTCTTAGTCAGCCAATTATTGCTAAGTTAATTTAACTGGTATAAAGGAGAGTAAGGTCAATACATTATAATTCTAATGAGAGATTTAACTCTCAGTATCTCAGTGTTTGCAAAAAACATTCCACTCCAGTGACTACAAGTTGGGAAAGAATAATAATGTCTATTAATGCTGCTTTAGGGGTTATGGTCCTCTGACCATTTGTCTCTAACAAACGCTTATGATGAACCTACTATGTGCAAAGCACAGGCAAGACATTTGTAGGTATAAAGATGAATAGGTCACTTAATCTTTCGTCAGAGTGGCCCCAAGTTCTCTGAAGGGATATGAACCAAAGAGAGAAGGGAGGCCAGTAAAACTGATTGTTGTCTTGGATGAGTCCCTCTTGCCTCAAGGTCCCAAACTGCTACACAACTAGCATTATGAATCATTTTTATATCCTTTCCTCCTGTGTGGCTTCCTGCCTCCCTGCCTCTCTTCCTCCCGTCTTTTCTTCCTTCCTAGTTTCCTCCCTTCCTTCTTTCTGTCTCCTCTGGACTCTTCTTTTCTATCTCCCTCTCTTTCTTGCATGCTTGCCATTATCTGATGAAGTTTGCTAAGAGTTTAAAAAAATTCTAAATATTTTTAAACTACTAAAATATTGTTAAATTTTGTGACAATTTTTTTCCATCCATGAAAGTGATTGTATTGTTTTATCTTTCTTTATTCTGTTAATTTGGGGGATTACACTGGTTGACTTTGGAATGAACTAAGCATGCACACTGGGAATAAACACAGCCTGGTTGTTCTTTTTATGTAATTTCCAGATTTGGCTTCTAATACACTGTTTCGGTTCTTTGCATCTATGTTCATGAGTAAGACACTGGCCCATAGGCTTTCTTTTTTTATAAGGCCTTGTGCATTTAACCTCATATCAAGATTAAAATGGCTTCAAATATTGAGTTTACAGTTGTTCCTTTTTTTTTAATTCACTGAAAGACTTTAGCTAAAATTGGTTTTATTTCTTCCTTAAATGTTTGGGAGAATTTTTTGGTGAAGTTACCTGGGCCTAAAGTTTCTCTTTATCCATTTAATTAGGATTCAACTTCTTCTTTTTTTTTTTTTTTAACATATAATGTATTATTTGCCCCAGGGATACAGGTCTGTGAATAGTCAGGCTTACACACTTCACAGCACTCACCATATCACATACCCTCCTCAATGTCCATAACCCAGCCAACCTCTCCATACCCCCCTCCCCCCAGCAACCCTCAGTTTGCTTTGTGAGATTAAGAGTCTCTTATGATTTGTCTCCCTCCCGATCCCATTTGTTTCACTTTTTCCTTCCTTACTCCCTAAATCCCCCCCACTTTCCCTCTCAACTTCCTCATATCAGGGAGATCATATGATAATTGTCTTTCTCTGATTGACTTACTTTGCTCAGCATAATACCCTCTAATTCCATCCACGCTGTTGCAAATGGCAAGATTTCATTTCTTTTGATGGCTGCATAGTATTCCATTGTAGATATATACCACATCTTCTTTATCCATTCACCTATTGATGGACGTCTAGGTTCTTTCCATACCTTGGCTATTATGGAAATTGGGGTGCTATAAACATTGGGGTGCATGTGCCCCTTCAGATCACTACATTTGTATCTTTAGGGTAAATACCCAGTAGTGAGATTGCTGGGTTGTAGGGTAGCTCTATTTTCAGCTTTTTGAGGAAACTCCATGCTGTTTTCCAGAGTGGCTGCACAAGCTTGCATTCCCACGAATAGTGTAGGAGGGATCCCCTTTCATCCCATCCTCACCAGCATCTGTCACTTCCTGACTTTTAATTTTAGCCATTCTGACTAGTGTAAGGTAGTATCTCATTGTGGTTTTGATTTGTATTTCCTTGATGCCGAGTGATGTGGAGTGCTTTTTCATGTGTCTGTTGGCAATCTGGATGTCTTCTTTGCAGAAATGTCTGTTCATGTCTTCTGCCCATTTCTTGATTGGATTATTTGTTCTTTGGGTGTTGAGTTTGATAAGTTCTTTATAGATTTTGGATACTAGCCCTTTATCTGATATGTCGTTTGCAAATATCTTCTCCCATTCTGTCAGCTGTCTTTTGGTTTTGTTGACTGTTTCCTTTGCTGTGCAAAAGCTTTTGATCTTGATGAAGTCCCAGTAGTTCATTTTTGCCCCTGCTTCCCATGCCTTTGGCAATGTTTCTAGGAAGAAGTTGCTGTGGCTGAGGTCTAGGAAGAAGTTGCTGTGGAAGAGGTTGCTGCCTGTGTTCTCCTCAAGGATTTTGATGGATTCCTGTCTCACATTGAGGTCTTTCATCCATTTGGAGTCTATTTTTGTGTGTGGTGTAAAGAAATGGTCCAGTTTCATTTTTCTGCATGTGGCTGTCCAATTTTCCCAACACCATTTGTTGAAGAGACTGTCTTTTTTCCATTGGACATTCTTTCTTGCTTTGTCAAAGATTAGTTGACCATAGAGTTGAGGGTCTATTTCTGGGCTCTCTATTCTGTTCCTTTGATATATGTGTCTGTTTTTGTGCCAGTCCCATACTGTCTTGATGATGACAGCTTTGTAATAGAGCTTGAAGTC
>PISX010030860.1:0-18161 GCA_004024625.1 Mellivora capensis
ACTGTGACAACCAAACTGTCTCTAGACCTTGGCAAAAGTTCTCTGTGGACCAAATCTCTCAGGATGAAACTATAATGTTACAATTAGGGAAAATCTACAAATTGGGACTGGCGGATATATAAAATACAATGGACTGACAGTTTTTTCCATAAATCGAAGCTGGGAGCCAGGAGAAAATGGTGACCTCTTTGAAATTCACAAAGAACAGTTTTTATCCTAGAATGCTGTATCCTGTCAATATACCCTTCAAAAATAAAGAGAAATGAAAACTTGTTCAGAAACTTGCTTTAAAACTGATGCAATTTATCACTAGCACAAGCGTACTTAAATAATAAAGGTAATAAAGATAATCTTTGGGGGAAACATACATTTCCAGTGCAGAATAAGGGTAAAAAAAGTGGGCAAGTATTTGCATAGTTTTTAATGAATACTGATCGAATTTTGACTACATAAAACAACAGTGGGATTCCTGTGAGGTCCCTGTTGTGGCTCCATCATTAAATGTCTACCTTTAGCTCAAGTCATAATCTCGGGGTCCTGGGATTAAGCCCGCATTGGACTCCCTTTCCTCCGCTTCTCTGCAACTCCCTCGTATGTGTATATGTATGTGTGTGTGCGAGCGCGCGCACGCGCATGCGTGCACTTAGACTCAAAATCTTTAAAAAGTAGCATGTCTTTAATAGTTAAAATACATAAACTCTTCAATATCAGATACATTCAATGTAATTGTTTTATCTACATACTGCATTAAGGAGACCTTAAATAAAAGGAACACAAAGATAGTAAAAGTAAAAGGATAGTAAAGTTATCCCACCAAACACTAATCAAGAGCTACTGTAACTATGCTAATACCAAAGAGTTCTGTAAGGCAAGAAACCTTTCTAGACCTACTGAGGGGCCATTTTATAGTGACAACAGATATATCCTACAAGATTTTTCGAAACTACATCTGTGTGCACAAAAACGGTTCTAAAACATGAAAAACTAAAAAACAAGTAAAAAATTATAGTCACAATGAAAAGCTTTAATATACTTCTTAATAGCTGATATAAAAGTTTAAAAAATGCTGGGGATAAAGATCTGAACCATGTAACTTAAAAAAATTTTCTTCTAGCATCCGCATATGTCAACTTGCTAACAACAAAAACCGCTTCTTTCAAATGAAAAAGTACCAAACACCTCTTCTTCCCCTCCCTTAAACAAAACTCAAGGTGAAAATACAGGTAATAGTAATTCTATAAAATATTTTATATCATAGGCCTAAACCAGAGCAAGTCTTTTTTTTTCCCCAAATCTATTGAAGTAGATTTGCTGGTCAGATCTCTAGACAAATAACAGATTTTAACTTGAGTACATTCTTGGGAGGGGGGGAACTCAAGAGAAAATAAAATAGTTGTGAGAATTAGAAAAGTTATATTCTTGAAAGTATAACTAAAATACTAAATATTACATATAAAACCTATAAAATCTGCATGTATTAAAATAATTTAGAGATCAGTTATAAATACTATATTCAAATAAGGTAAATAAACATGCAACTTGACTATTGATAAACAACAATATGAGAGATATAAAAGTATTTTGTCTCACTACCCCGTTAAAAATTTATTCACTGGGGAATGCTTTTTCTATGCCACTGGTATTCTACCATTTCTCTACACAATTTAACTCTTGAAACACAGCTCCTCATAGAAATTGACTAACTCCTATATTTTTAAAATTTTATTTTTAATATATAATGTATAATTTGTTTCAGGGGTGCAGGTCTGTGATTCATCAGTCTTACACAATACACAGTGCTCACCACAGCCCATACCCTCCCCAGTGTCCATCACCCAGCTGCCCCATTCCTCCCACACCCCTCTCCTCCAGCAACCCTCAGTTTGTTTCCTGAGATTAAGAGTCTCTTATGGTATGTTTTTATTCAAACAACTTTCCCATCTGGAATTGGTGTCTTTTAACTGTAGATGGCTGCTGCCTACCTCCTAAGGAAGAAGATGTGGAGGGTTCCTGCTTCCTAAACTATTTCATTGAGGAAATGACTTTTCACCTGACTAGGGTCCAAGTAAGGGAAATAAAAACTAAAAGAATAGTTATGGAAAATTCTGACTTGGTTGGGGATCTAGGATTGTAAGCAGGTTTACTGTGTTGGTGCGTTTACTGGAGATCCCTGGTAGGACTTCTCACAATGACATTCTCAGGTTGCCTTTTCTATACATCCACCCCATGCAACCTTTCTCCCTGTCGGTTCCTGGGTTCTTGCGGCCTCTTGGCTTAAATTGGCTTTAGATTGATTCTCTCTCCCATGTGACCCACATCTATTCAATGGAGAATACTCTTGTCCTAGGATCTGCCAATGTTGGGATATAATTGTTTTCTAATTGTAGGATCTATTCTCTTTCCTTTTGTTGGGTGTCTTTGCTGTTGTACTAACCGGGGTTGTATACATGTACTAAATGTAATGATTGTATCCAGCCATTCTCACGCGTTCTGTTTAGTATAACTGAGTGATTGGATAGGTGAGTACATAGGTGGGTGAATGGATGAATATTATTTCAAAAGCCTTTCCTATAATTGAAGGAAAATTTGTCAGAGGCTACCCAAACAAAGTGGAAAGGAGCCAATAACGTAGGTACAAAGGAGAAAATGCGAGGAAATTAGTGGAGAGAAACTGACAAGTAGACTTTGTGACTTTATTACTTATCACTATCTGCCTCAGTTTACTCCTTTGTAAAATTAGCATTATAATATCCACTTTAGAGTTGACTGAATTAATCACTAAGACAGCAAGTTGTGCTCTGCCGTATTCTGTATGTAATTTAACCTAGTTTTATAGTTGGTTTTCCTTTATACCTTTCAGGAATTTGTAGCTCATTTAACAATCATTTTGCTCTTGGGAGCAGATATGTTGGAGTTCTTGTCTAGGGATATTTATGTAGAATGATGTAAAATATTTCCAGGTACTGGATTTAATCGCTGCTCTGTTAAGTAGCATTGCTGTTTTTAAAATTCAAATTTAAAATTCAAAATTCAAAAATGCCTGAAACTTCAGAAAAAAAAAATTCAAAACCTGCTAGCTGTGTAAAAACTGCTGACAGCGCTAAACCAGAGATACACGTACTGGGTTTTTTATACACAGATTTTTCTGTGTGGGGGAGAAAACCCCCAAAGCCATCATGCTTTGTTACTTCACTAACGGTTACTTCACCGTCAACTCCCTGAAGAGAGCTCTGGGTCACTCAATGACTCCCTGAGACTCGGCACAGAGTGGGCTTATCTTTGTCATTCAGGCAGTCAAGAGTGCAGAGGAATTGGCAAGTACAGAGGCGCACTGCGTAATGAATTTTCCACTAATCTTTTTTCAATAGTCACCTGAATTCCCTTCATTTATGCTGTTCTGAGTACTCAGGAACCCACTGGTTCTTCAGCTCAAACAGTATAAACAGACAAAAATGCCTGAAACTTCAGAAAAAAATAAAACTGCTGCCTCGGATTTTCTTTTATGTATCTTAAACTCCTTTTCCTTACAATATTTGAACGATGTATCACAGGTGATAAGTAGCGAAGAATTAGATTATATAGAAAAACTTTAAAAAGTCAATATCTTTTAAAAAATCATTTATAAGTGGGGATGAGGACATAAATGTTTGGTGACTGAGGCAGAGCTGACCTTCACCTAGATGTATACAGACTAGACAAACAGTTCATGTTAAAGAACAGAATTTTGTGCAGATCATTTGATCTTTATACATTATCCAAAAACAATTCCCTCAAAACAAGTATAAAAAATCTGAAAAAGCAAGATGCAAATATTGCAATATCTGAAGATTTCTCTTTGCATAAATCATAAAATACCTATGAAAAAACTCTCACAAAGAAATCTTAGATTTTAATCAGAGGCAAAACAGAAAAAAGATGTTGAGTTCCTGATTAGTCATAATAATATGAAAACGTCTATTTAGCATGAAAATTCTGTAATAGAGCAGTAGTTTCACTAAAAATCCTATAGCTTAAAGGTAGCTTAAAGGTTTAGATATATAATATTTGATTGTTAATTTAGAAAAAAAAATATACCATGAGAATAAAAAAATACTAGTTTGGGTTTTTTGGCTCGCTGTTTGGTTTTTAACCCTTGAAATTTTTTGTTTTACTTGGTTATTCCTGTTTTGTATCCTCAATGTGGTTAGATTTCAACCTACTGCAATGAATTACCTTATCTTTAGTAAACCCAACTGAATGTTGGTTGTCTAATACAGCAGGCAAAAGATCAGTAATGCAAAGGATCCCCACGATTCCTTTTATTCACTGGTTTATCCGTGTGTTTTAGAGCACCTGTGATGTACTGGAGCCATATTAAATGTTAGGGATACCACAGTAAATAACATGGTCTGGGTACCCACTCTCACAAAACCTGCTGTATTTCCTGTCTAGATATTCTATCTATCCATCTATCAGGAAAGATTATTGATGTACACACGTGTTTTTGATGCTATTGTTGTGACTTCAAAGAGAACATGCTTATTATAAACATTAATGATTTCTGGTTGCACCATATGTCTTTTAAATTCTTTGCTCCCCCCAATAAGTATTATGATTATATTTGAACAATATCCTTTTAAGAGATGGTATAATCACACATATACATTATAATCGATTTTTGTAAAATTTGATTTATTCAGCATGTTAGAATATTTGCTCCTAGCTATTATAATTAACAATCCTCTACCTCGGTGGCTTAACACAGTGTGTGGGTTCTCGGTAGTTGTCTTTGTCCACATCACAGTCTTATGTATATTGGTTTTGGGGACTTTTCTACATGGTGATTTGAGCATCCAAGCTCTTTCCAGCTTGTGACTGTGTATCCATCTGAGCTTTGACACAGTTTTTCAGAGTCCGCTGCCTTGAGGTCACTCCAAATGACAGTCCGTGCAGGGTTTTTAAGGGGTATGCAGACGTAGTCACCTAGCTCCTGCTGCACTGCAGGAACCTGGGAACTGAGATTTTCCTATGTGGTCTGTCAGTCTCTGTCACATCTGAGACTTCCTGTGGTCTTCTTTACAAATCAACTCATGCTGTTTAAAAAACAAAAACAAGAAAACATTTGTTGAGCACTGAGTGTTCTATGTAAGTGATGAATCACTGAATGATAAATCACTAAATAGTTTTGCTAAATTCCTAAAACCAATATTATGCTATGTTAATAAGTAGAATTAAAAAAATTGAATAAAAGTATACATTAAAATTCTGTGGCAAGATTATATTTTGAAATGTTTTTAAGATTGTTTCATAGAGGGATGCCTGGGTGGCTCAGTGGGTTAAGCCTCTGCCTTTGGCTCAGGTCATGATCCCAGGGTCCTGGGATCAAGCCCCGCATTGGGCTCTCTGCTCGGCAGGGAGCCTGCTTCCTCCTCTCCCTGCCTGCTTCTCTGCCTACTTGTGATCTCTGTCTCTCAAATAAATAAATAAAATCTTTAAAAACAAAAAAGATTGTTTCATAGAATGTTTATTTGAAGAAAATTAGCATTATGGACATCTGAAAACCTTAAGATAAATCACATGTTTCTAAGAGTAAGCTCTGGTGTTTGTTTACTGAGGATAAAAAAAAAAAAAAAACTTTATTAAGGCAATAATATCTGTGGGACCCAGACTCTTAAATGTATACTAGAAGAACAATTCTGCTTTTAAAATTATCTTAACAATAACAGCAGTCCCTACCATATAACAATGCCTAAAATGTGCAAAGCTCCATCTCAAAGGTTTTAATCCTTAAAAATTAGAAAAAATATAATTTTTTGATAATCAAATAGTTTTATTATTCTAATAGAAATAGAAAGTAAAGGTTATCTTTATATCTGCATGTCATCCAACCCCCCCAAATAAATTGAAGCTACTGGTGTTTTCTATGATGTTTAAACAATCAAAATCATCAATAAATCAGGGTAACATTGTAGTCAAGTAGCAGAGACTACAATACAAAGTATAAGGTAACATAATTTCTAATAATCTGAGCTATTTCATAAAATATAGAAAACATTTTCATATTGTGATTGGTTCTTTGTGTGAACTATAGTACATTTCGGAAGGACCATTTTTTTTCCTGTTTTTGAAGAATTAGAAAGTTAGATTTTTAAATGTTAAGTGATGAGGATGTTGTACCTGATGTTTGTTGTTGTTAATCGTGCTACTCTTGCACAGTATGAAAATGTATCCTCGTATCATGCATTCAGATAAATATTTTATTCTCTGAACAAGAATGATGAAACCAATTAGGATAAATGCAACTGTAAGTGGTGGAAAATAAACTAAACCACTAGGGTCAATTTACGTTTTAAATATAATCTTTTTTTGTTAAGCCCCTATCCATAGTGATTCTTTTGATGTTTTATGGATTATAAGCTTCAATAATTGGAATATATCTTCCATCAAGCTTCTTAAAATGTAAAACACAGAGAAAATAGGATATTAACACTATAGGCATTTATTGATTCCTAGACATTCTTATTAAACCTCTAATTGCCCTGCTTCCAGAAAACTTAAAAAGTAAATTTATTTTATTTGATGACAAGATGTTCCAGGTCCTTCTTGTGTTTTCCTGCACCTGTCCTGGATTTAACAATTTCTCCAAGAATTCCAAATATATTTTACTGTTAAAAATTTTAACTTAGCCCATAATCTAGGTATTGGTGAACATGCCCATTGTTACTGCATCATTGTTCATAGGTCCTTTAAGTGTACGGATAAAGCTTTTAGTGGAACTTTATAACATAAATTCCAACTGGTATTTCTAAAATAAGAAATAGAAGTTTTGTTCTTTTTTATGTTGAAATTTTCACTTCTAATGTTGAAAATAATGGTTCACAATAACATAAGAAATTATGTTTTTTTCTTCTACATATAATTTTTAAAATTCCAATATTAAGAATAGTTACTGAAACTATTTTGTAATTTAGATTATATTAAAATATTCTAATGTGTGTATATTAATGCATATATGATATATCTTATTCTTATTCATGATTTTATTATTGTAGACACTAATTAGTGTAATTTAAAATCATTTGAAAACTTTTGCTGCTAATTCAATAGAAAATTTCTTTGCATTAAATACTCTAGTGGTGCCTGGCTTGCTCAGTCAGTAGAACATATGACTCTTGATCTCAGGATTTTGAGTTTGAGCCCCATGTGAGGGGCAGAGTTTACTTAAAAAAAAATCTAATGCTTATTTTATTTTATAGTTTAGTTAAACCATTTGTAATTTCTATGATAAAACTTAAGAGTTGCTTTATTTAAGTTCTGTTTCTATCATCACTTCTGGGCTCTTTTTCTCCCCTCCTCTGTATACAGTAAGACTTCAGAGTAATACTCACTGATTTACACATTACTCTTCACTTGATATTTAAATTAACTATAGAAATAAAAGAAATACTATTCATAGCTCTGTACAGTGTGCTGTAATGTAATATAAATACGACCTTTGCAAAAACAGTCTTGAACTAGAAAACCACACCCCCCCAGCATGCATTCGTTTTGGACAATCAAGATGTAATTCCTGCAAAATCATGTCATATGAGGCCTCAAGATGATTCACAAAATCATGCATAATGTGGAAAGAAAAATAGAATTAGTATAATCTTTTAACCAGAGTTTTAAAAGAAAGAAATGTAAAATTCCCATAACCATGAGGTGACTACATTATCACCACCTGATCATCTTTGAGCTTACTTTTTTTGTGTGTTAGTTATCCTGGAAAGGAGAATATGAGAGAGTTTTGGGAGCTAACAAGTGTACTGCTGGGAATAGAAATCAGTGATCCTGAAATAGTCTTTTTTATTAATTGTGGAAATATCCAATGTCTTCTGGATATAATGATATGGTTCTTATTTCTCCTTTTAGCTATAAGTAAAGTATAGTCACATTGATTAGAGATAATTATTTGCCATTAGTTCCAAGTATGCTTGATTGATTTTTATTTTGTTGAATTTTGATACATATCCAATTTCAGTTTCATTTTCATGTATAAATAATTATCTTGGCATCTTTATTTTGGGCGAGTGCATAGGAACGAGTCTGTTTTGTAACTCAGGGGAGAAGTCCAGCCCTTCTTATCAAGTTTATTATTAGACTATATGTAACAGCATTCTTACTTACATAAATATACTTATTTCCCAGTGATTGGAGTGGCAGTCATTACATATAAGCCCTAGTCTTCATCTCTGTTACACTCAGGCTGAATTAAAGGCAACAGAAATGTTTTCCTTCCTCAAGGAATCTGAATGTTCTCTGAAGGGACAATTAATCTACATGCAAAGAATGTGGAAGAGAGAATCAGGAAATAGATACAAATACAGTAAAACACACTAAAGTAAAAACAAGATAAATGTCTTGGAATTACAAACCAAGCAATAATTAAGAAGAGAATGACATTAAGAGGCAAAGATATAAAACAAAAAACAAAAAACTATATAGCAAAATTTAAATGAACTGTTTTTCAAATAAAGTATACTATGAGCAAGCATAAAGGGAAATTCATGGTCAAAATTGCTTTATCAGATTTTTAAATTTTTGATCAATGCTATTAATGCATTGATTCATTTTATTTGACATATTTCAATTAAAAAGTAACCCTGTGGATGTGTTTTAAGATCTTAATCAATTTTGCTAAGGCTTTCAGTTCTCTAATGCAGCCTGTTGCTGATCAAGAGCATTAAATTATACCTTCATGTTGTAGCAAATTAAACCTGGATTCAGAAAGGGCTAACTAATTCTGACTGTAATATCCAAGTTAATTAGAGCTTGTTTAGTAGTTGCAAAATGCTAGGCAGTTAACCAAACTAGAGAAGACAAGGGTACTTAAAGCTGTGAGAAATTTAACTCGTCCTGACTGATCTTATTACCTATTAAGAACATGTTATCTAAACTAACACCCAAAGTAATCAAATGCAAGATTATACACTAATGAAGTACATGCTCTGATTTAAGAAAAGGACAGATAATTTTATGTCCAGAAGTTACGCCTGACAACAGGTCAACAGATTTGCAGTGTTCAAGGAGTGTGTGTGTGTGTCTCATAGGGGTGAGGAGACAAACACTGAGTGACTGAGTCTGACTTATAGTAATGGAGAAAATCCAGGACCATTTTCACCATGGCAGTATGTAGAAGTCAACAACTAGTTGTCTGTCCACCAAGTTATTTAATATACAGGTATCACTTCTTATTTGCAGCATATCAAATAATTTTATCATTTTAATATTATATGGAACATAGATGTAGCTCCATTTAAACTTTAGCATTGTTTCTGACATAGTAAATTATTTCACATAGCAATACTCAAATACATGACAGAAAAATAAGCTGGTTTATTATAAAAATGTTTGGTCCCATATTGTTCAGTTTTCAACAGTTCAGTATAATCAAAACAAAATTATTCCTTTTAATAAATCGAGGATAAGACCCCTCAAATCTAGACTCCCTGTCATCGAAATACTTAAGGGTTCTGCGTGTTTGTTTTCCTTTCAATTAAGCCAATCATCAAAATATATTAAATATTTTCACCTGGGTTAACATTTATGCTTGTGATTTACATATTTTAGTAATATTCTTTATGAAACAAAGTTTTTTTGATAAAGATCCAAAATAAAATCACACATGAATGGAGAATAAAAGAGAAATATTTTTATAAAAGAAATCAATCCTGAAAGTCTTAAGACTTCTTGTGACTAGCTGCATAACCTTGGATAGTTTCTGCATTTTATGTAGACCTGGTGTTCTTGCATGTAAAATGAAAACAACAGTAGTCCTTGTATTATAGAATTATTTCAAGGAATAAAAATAATTCATATAAAGCTCTTAGCATTGTATCTGACATATAGTAAATATGTAAAATGTAATCAATTTTGCTATATTACAGAAGACTGAGGTACTTCTTGAGATAAAATGATTACATTTAGAAATCCTGGATGGCTAGGTCAGTTAAGTGTCTGCCTTCAGCTCTGGTCATGATCCTGGGGTCCTGTGGTAGAGTCCTAGATTGGGCTCCTTGCTCAGCAGGAAGCCTTCTTCTCCCTCTGCCTGCTGCTTCCCTTTCTTGTGTTCTCTTTCTCTCTCTCTCTCTCTGGCAAATAAATAAATAAAATCTTAAAGATGATTACATTCAATAAGACATTGTAGGATATGTCAGGTAGGAAGTAGTAGTTAAAATCTTTGCAGAAATTGTTACATTTTCCTAAATTTCTTTTTCTTAGAGTTTCAAACAGCTGATAGCAGTCACAAAAGAAGTGTAAGGGATTGGATTATGTGTTTGATAAATTATAATTATAAAACGAATTCCTAGAAGTTAAATTGGGAAAATAATTCTTCTCAGGCACTCTTAATCAGATACAGCTTAGAGAAAACTCACAGAATCATATGGGGAAAATGTGCTTCTGGAAAATACAGAAAATACAGTTCTTTATGCTCCTCTTTTCTGTTTTGATCCCTTCGTTCCTCCTGTTTCAAAATGTTGTCACTGAGATGCTCTAGTGGTTTTGTATTTATTTCACCATACCTCATTAGTATCTCCTTCATCACCCAGGAGATGTTGGTTCAAACCATGTTAAGCTATCCTCTCAGGAATTCTTGGGAAATTCATCATCTGGCAACATACCACTGCACCAAATATTTTTCTGAACATGTATATGAGTTCTAGCACTGATTCCTCTTTTGTCATTGTTCTTACTTTTTCTAGATTTGACAGGATTACTCCACATATGTATCGTTCCCTAAAGGCTGGAATAAAGGAAAATCCATATATATAATTTGTAGACATTAACTAGTTTATTGGAAACCCAACAGAATCCCCCTGCATGCTTACAAAAAAATATAATGATTAGCTGTTTTTTTGGCAGATATGATACTCAACAGAGGAAAGTCAACCTCCATGCATGGCAACAGAGAACATCTGAACATTAGAGATTTGAAAAGAGTGGGTAGCACAGGCAAGTTCCCAACATTACTTGTTCAGAATGTGTCTCAAGCTCTAAGAAAAAATCTAGATTTGGGGAAACATCTACCAAATCATTAGTCTTGAATATTGAGAGATTGTGTAATATATATAGAAATATATCTAAGTTTTATACACCTTTATATAGAACTTGAAAAAAACTTGAAAATAGGACAATTAATATTTCTTTCTATTACGTTTGATTATGCTTAGAAGCCTGGAAAACCTGGAACAATTTCAAAAAGTCAACTTGCTTCCTAAGTGAATTTCTCAACTTTTCACAAATCCTACTTACATCAAAAACATCACTGTCAATTTTCAAAATGAATGTAAGAAAGCCACAGTAATGTCTAAGGTACTTTCATGTTTCAATAAAATGTTTAGGGAGAAGAAAAAATTAAAATTACATCTTTTCTGAAAGTAGTAGTTTTGTTACCATTACCATGTTTTTACTTTAATATTTCTTACAAGGTATTGATTTTATTGGTAAAATCCTTGTAGTTCATCATTGAATGTAATTCTATATTTAAAATAGAAGATAAAATCAAAATATATGCATTTCCCCATATATACATTTATTGTTATAAACTTTCCTATCAGAACTGCTTTTACGGCATCCCATAAGTCTGATGCATTGTCTTTTGATTTTCATTTGTTTTGAGATAAATTTTATTTCCATTTTGATTTCTTCTTTGACCCATTGGTTCAGAACGGTGTTGTTTTCCACATATTTGTAGATTTTTCAGCTTTCTACCTATTGACTTCCAGTTTTACACCACTGTGGTGAGAAAAATATATTTGATATAATTTCAATCTTCTTAAATTTGCTAAGATTTGTCTTGTGTCTTATCATGTGATGTGTCCTGGAGAATTGCATGGAATTGTTATTGCATGGAATGTTATTGCATGGAATGTTCTATATAGGTCTGTTAAGTGTATTTGTTTTAAAATATGTTTCAATTACAATATTTTCTTGTTGATACTGTCTGGATGATCTATCCATTGCTGACTGTGGGGTACAGAATTCTACTATTGTACTGTCTATTTCTCCCTTTACACCTATTAGTATCTGTTTAGTGTATTTCAGTGTTTTGATGTTGGGTGCATATATATTTCAGTTATATTTTTTGATCTATCAATCTTTTTATTATATAATGGCCTTCTTTGTCTTTTGTTAATATTTTTGGCTTGAAGTCTACTTTGTCTGATAGAGGTGGTAGGCAGAAACCCACTTTCTTGTTTTTCACTTGCCTGGAATGTCTTCTTCTACCCTTCACCTTAAGTCTATGCATTGTCGTTAAAGCTAAAATGAGTCTCCTGTAGTAATATATAATTGGGTCTTGTTCTGGCTTACTTTTTTGCTTTAATCCATCCAGTCACTCCATGACTTTTAATTGGTGAACTCAAGTCATTTACGTTTAGAGTGATAATTGACATACAAGGACTTATTATTACAATCTTATCATTTGCCTTCTGGTTACTTTGTATCACCACTGATTCTTTCCCTCTGTTTCTGTATACCTTTGTAAATTGGTGGTTTTCCATGATGATATGGTCAGTCTCCCCTTTTATATGTTTCATGACTCTGCTCTAAATTTTTGCTTTGTAGTTACCATGAGGCTTACATAAAACACCTTATAGATAAAACTGTCCATTTTATGCTGATAATGACTTATCTTTCTTTGCCTATAAAGTTTCCATCCTTTTTTCTCCTCTCCTTTTATATTTTGATACCAAAATTTACCTCTTTTTGTGCTAACTCATTAAATTATAGTAGCTATATTTATTTTTAATGCTCTTTTCCTTTAACCTTTATACTGTAATTAGGTGGTTAATTAATAACATATTCTAATATAATATACATAGAATATATTCTAAATGTATATAATGTGTAATACATATTCTAATATATTCTAATATAAAATTATAATATATTTTAATATAAATAACAGGCCTTTTTTAAAAAATGTCATTTTTTTACTAATTCAAAGAGATATGTGTACCCTGGTATTTATAGCAGCAGCATCTACAATAGCCAAACTATGGAAACAGCCCAAGTTCCCATCAGCTGATGAATGCATAAAGAGGTTGGGTGTATATATACATTGGAATATTACTCAGCTATAAAAAAGAATGAAATATTTCCATTTGCAACAACATGGGTGGAGCTAGAAAGTATAATCCTGAAAGAAATAAGTCAGAGAAATACAAATAAATATAATTCCAATCAAAATTAAGAAACAAAGGAGCAAAGAGGAAAAGAAAAGAGAGAGAGAAGGAGGCAAACCAAGGAGGAGACTCTTAACTATAGAGAACTGAGTGATTACCAAAGGGGAGGAGAGTGAGGAGGATGGGTGAAATAGGTGATGGGGATTAAGGAGAGCAATTGTGATGAGCTCAGCTGTGCTATGGAAATTTTGAATCACTATATCATACACCTGAAATTGCAATTTAATGTTAACTTGTTTAATATTGTACACCTGAAATTACAATGTAGTTTTAATGTAAAATACAATTTAATGTTAACTAATTAAAATTTAGATAAAAACTTTTAAAAAATTATATTTTTCACCTTTACCAAAATGTTGTGTACATTTACATATTTATATGTCACTAATTAGCATCTTTTCAACTTGAAAATCTTTACTCTTTCTTGCAAGGCAGGCATATTGGCAATGAACTCCCTTAGCTTTGCTTGAAAAGCCCTTATTTCCCTTTTTTATCTTGAAGGATAACATCACCAGATCAAATATTCTTGGTCAATTTTTACCTTTCAATGCTTTGGATATTGCATTCCATTCTCTCCTGACCTGTACAGTTTCTGCTAGGAAAAATCCCACTGTGGAGGGTGGAGGTGGTTCTTTGTAGCTTACTCTTTTTTTTTTCCTTGACTGCCTTTAAGATTTCCTTTACTGTTAGTTTTTTATATTTTCAGTATGTATCTTGGAGTAGGTCTTCTTGCATTAAGAGTGTTCTATTAGCTTCATGGACTTATATGTCCAATTTCTTCCCCAAGTCTGTTAGCTATTATTCCTTTAAATTCTGCGTTCTTCTCTCTCTGGTATACCAATTATTCATATATTCCCTCTGATAAAATCTGGTAGCTCTTCATTAAAAAAACAAAACAAAACAAAACAATCTTAGTTCTCTTTCCAAATGAATTAGTCCTAAATCCCCATCCTCCAAGTTACTTATTCGTTCTTCCATTTCTTCTGCCCTGGTACCAGTGCTCTCTGGTGCATCTCATCCATTGAAATCTTTGGCTCTAGAATTTGGTTCTTTTTTGTAATGTCAATATCTGGTTAAGAACTCCTGATAACTTCATTCCTTAATTCATCAATTGCCTTTCTGAGTTTTCTTGTAGCTCATTGAATTATTTATCAGATGACAATATCCCATGGCTTTGAGTTTGTTGAGGAATTACCATTTCCTCTTTCTGATACCCGATTTCCTTGATATTACAGTGTTTGATGATAAGGGCTTCTGCTTTCACATTTGACTAGCCAACCTCTTCCTAGTTGCTTCAGAAGTTCTTTCAGTTCAGCAAGCAGGACACCAGAAAGCTTTCTTTTTATGTTCCAGAAGGTGGTGCTATAGCTCCAGCTATTAGTTTCATTTACTGGAGCTGGCCTGGCCTTGGCAGCTGCACTTGGGAGTGGGCACAAGAAACTGGCAACAGAGTGGGGCAGGTGTGGGTTTAGCATTGGAGTTTTGGGTGTGCCCACAGTTCATGTAGGGGGATCCTTGATTGGGGAAACTCCCAGAGAGGTCTGTGGGTACACTTCCTGCTGAGATACCAATGCAGACCATAGCAAACATGTTCCTTCAATGTCCTTTGATATTCTTGTCTGACTCCTTCCCTTTCTTCTCTCCAACCACCCACAAAGGTCCGTCCTCAGAAATGAGGATAGTAAGGAAGAAAAACAGGTTCCTCTAGTTGTAATCCATACCATTAGTCTGTCACTCACCACTTTCACTTTGTACTTCCTCTGCCATAGCCACAAACCCAGTCCATTGCAGTGTCTTTCTTGGGGGGGGCGGTGTTAGAAAGTTCTTCCCATTCTTCTGCCTCCAAACTTGTCTCTGTCCTACTCCAGGCTCCCCCATCAGTCAGTCTGGACCTCTACACATTTTTTCTCTCCCATGGGTGTCCAGCCAATCTTGCACTGTCCGTATTTCCGTTCTCCCCCAATTGTGATAAGTAAGGGTGGGTATTCTCACCAGGTCCCTTCTAGCCACAGCCCTCTCCAAAGTCCTATCCACCTACTTTTGGATGTACAGGTGGATAGAAATCTAAATGTCCTGGTGTGATGCATGGAGGTACTTTTGTTCAATTATGGATGTTCAATTAATCGTAAATCAAAGGGGGAAAAAGAAGGAATGACTCACATTGCTATGATGCTGATGTTAGTCCTCCATATTTTCTATCTTGACATTCGGTGTATTGGTTGGGATCCAAAAGTGAACAACTGAGGCTTTTTGTTTGTGTGTTTATTTTGCTTTAGACCTCCTCTGAGGAACGTTGAGTTTAATATGCTCCTCACTTTTATGACACTTTTTTTTTTCTTAAATCACTGGTACACATGAGGCTGCTCCATTTATTATGATGTTACATTTTAAAAATGAAATGGTTACCTTATTTGCATTTTTCTCATTAGTGATTAGTTTGAATATATTTCAACTTACTATCTCTTAGATGTAAAATTCCTATTCATAACCATAGCCCATTTTAAAAAGATATTTTGGATCACTTTTTTCACATTTCTTGAATTTTCAAAACTTATGTACTGAACATGGTATATGGTATGTTGTAGATGTTTTGAATTTCGTTAACTAATTCTGGACAGAGTGATTTTTATAAAGCAGGTATTTATAGTATTCGCTGTTCTACTTTAGTTTGTGCAGTAATGATTTCATACTTTGATTAGGAGACTTTTGTTTTTGTTTTACTTTAGTGTTGGCATGAATTAAATCCACCTGTAATGAATATAATAAATGGACACCTTATGAGCATATATGGAAGCTAGCAAAATTTCTCATTTGAAGAACTAAGGGAAGCTTAAAAATAAATGTTTTCAGATCAATAAATCTATGACTAAATACTAAAATGGAGCAAAAGTCTTTCCAATAAATGACACTGAACTGAACATCCACATGCAAAAAATATCTAGACACGGCTGTTATACCCTTTGCCAAAATTAAATTAAAATGCATCACAGATCTATGAGTAAAATGCACAACTGTAAGACTCCTAGAAGGTAACAGAGGAGAAAACCTAAATCATGTTGGGTAAGGTGATGACTTTTAGTACACACCAAAGTCATGATCTATGAAAAAAAGAATTGACAAGCAGGATTTCATTAAAATTAAAAACTTAGGGGCACCCAGGTGGCTCAGTTGTCTAAATGCCTGCCTTCGGCTCAGGTCATGATCACAGGGTCCTAGGATCAAGCCCCACTTCGGGCTCCCTTCTCAGCAGAGAGCCTGCTTCTTCCTCTCCCTCTGCTGCTCTCCCTGCTTGTGCTCTCTTTCTCTCTGTCAAATAAATAAAATCTTAAAAAAAAAACAAAAACAAACAAACAAACAGGGGCACCTGGGTGGCTCAGTGGGTTAAGCCGCTGCTTTCGGCTCAGGTCATGATCTCAGGGTCCTGGGATCAAGTCCCGCATCAGGCTCTCTGCTCAGCAGGGAGCCTCCTTCCCTCTCTCTCTCTCTGCCTGCCTCTTTGCCTACTTGTGATCTCTGTCAAATAAATAAATAAATAAAATCTTTAAAAAACAAACAAACAAACTAAACATATTCTTACCATCTGATCCAGCAACTACTCTCCTTAGTATTTTTTAACAGTAGGAAACCTATCTCTACAAACACCTTGTACATGTATATTATAGCAGCTTGATTCATATTTGCCAGGGACTATGTGACATATATCTTCCATTGAGTCCTGCTGTAAAAATAAAGTCTTTATTTTTAGTTTCTTCCAGTGTTAGAGATATAGTTGACATAAAACACTTGTATAAGTTTAAGGTATACAGCATAATTTAACTTACATATATTATGAACTTATTACAAGTTTAGTTACCATTCATCATCTTATTAAAAAATACATAAAATAGAAAATACAAAAGTACTGAAAGTTTCTGTGTGATTAGAAATCAGGATTTACCTTTATTTCATCTCTGTGGGTACATATACACATATATGCCATATATACATATGCATACATATATATATGGCAAATATATACATATATGCACATATATGGCAGTGTTAATTATGATCATCATCATGTTCATTATATTCCTGGTATTCATTCATCTCGTACATTTGGGGCACTTAAATTTTTTTTTTAATGACTTCTTTTATTTTTTATTATTTATTTATTTATTTATTTTAAATTTTTATTTTTTATAAACATATTTTTATCCCCAGGGGTACATGTCTGTGAATCGCCAGGTTTACACACTTCACAGCACTAACCATAGCACATACCCTCCCCAATGTCCATTACCCCACCCCCCTTTCCGACCCCCTCCCCCCAGCAACCCTCAGTTTGTTTTGTGAGATTAAGAGTCACTTATGATTTATCTCCCTCCCAATCCCATCTTGTTTCTTTCTTCTTTTTCTACCCCTCTAGTCCCCCACGTTTCATCTCCACTTCTTCATATCAGGGATATCATATGATAGTTGTCTTTCACTGATTGACTTATTTCACTAAGCATGATACCCTCTAGTTCTATCCATGTCATTGTGAATGACAAGATTTCATTTCTTTTGATGGCTGCATAGTATTCCATCGGGTATATATACCACATCTTCTTTATCCATTCATCTGTTGATGGACATCTAGGCTCTTTCCATAGTTTAGCTATTGTAGACATTGCTGCTATAAACATTCGGGTGCACGTGCCCCTTCGGATCACTACGTTTGTATCTTTAGGGTAAATACCCAGTAGTGCAATTGCTGGGTCATAGGGTAGTTGTATTTTCAACTTTTTGAGGAACCTCCATGCTGTTTTCCAGAGCGGTTGCACCAGCTTGCATTCCCACCAACAGTGTAGGAGGGTTCCCCTTTCTCCACATCCTCGCCAGCATCTGTCATTTCCTGACTTGTTAATTTTAGCCATTCTGACTGGTGTGAGGTGATATCTCATTGTGGTTTTAATTTGTATTTCCCTGATG